>JAVTVY010025849.1:0-106113 GCA_036873755.1 Hanleya hanleyi
GCAATAACCCAGCAGAACAAAGAAAGACGTGGTATCATCCTTCAGATTAGCCTGTGAGCAACAATGATAAAAGTTTACTGAGGGTGAAACAAAGCCATGACGGCTGTTTAAAGGATCTTAATTTATTTTCTTTGGGTAGAATTTAACTAGATAAAGTAACTTTGATCATCATGCCAAGAAAACTGTGGTCCGTTTTGCTCCAGCGTTTTATCGCGTTTAATGAGTATCAATTTCCACCACCGAGTCCTGTAGGGCTAAAAATACCCTGTCATTGATCCACACTCCACTGTATGCCACATGGCCCTATTACTGAGGTTAATCTTAACGTGCATCTGGGACAATTCCACAATTGCCCGACAGCATAGGCCTACTGCATATACCCTCAAACAATCAGCGCTGTTTGCATAACTTAAATTGTTAAACCATATCATTGAAATAATATAACAGAAAACATTGATGTGAGTTATGATATGTACACTATGACCAAAGACATGTTCATAATGTGCTAATCGGATAGTTAGGACAATCATTACTTTGCATCAGAGAGTGTGTGACTTGGATTCAAGGGTTAAGACTGGAGGGAAATACAATTTTGACACCAGAAATATGACCCCGCCATTTGCTGATTAGAGCGATAAAACAGGGTAGGCTAAATGGACCCTTTTCAATGCAGTATTTCTTGGCATGGATGTGAAAATATGAGGACATACTTTGGGGTTTTTTTGTACCTCTTGAATATTGACTTTATATCACACTTGGATATAATTTGAACAAAAAATTACATGTGTAAACAAAATATGTCTAAATTTCTCTTGTCATTTCAAATCTTGATCCATTTTGATTCATTGATTAGGGGATACAGAATCACTGCCACGGAGTGTGTTGGTATGTCACAGCAATGCAATTCCGATTCACACAACGAAGCTGAGGTGGTTTAACGTTTATCAATGAAGAAATCACCGATCAACCGCCATAGAATATAATGTGAAACAAGAAAACCGGAATAGTACATTCATCAGATTGCCGATACCCAAAATGTGTTGTCTCATATATCTAGATAACAGCGTGATGTAGAGACGCTATTTATTCGTCTTTGTACCGGTTATGCTCAGGAGAATGACATAGAATCATTATTATCTTGTGCATAGAAGGTGTTGGTCTTGAGTTGAATTACCGTAAACTACATCAATGCTACCTTTCTACTATAGTACTATATATAAAAATTTGTTGTATTGTTGGGGAAAATAATGTGATTCAAAAAGTTGTTTTGATCCTGTACAAGGGCACTGAAAACCATTAAAGAGATGTAAATGTATTTTCACACGTAAAGCTTGAAATCTACTGAACCTATATTGTTCAATCTGTTTCCTTTAATTAAAAAATTGTAAAATTAAATCGGCGATCGTTATTTATTTTGGAATGAAGGCGCATTAGGAGACTGTTGCCAACAAGTTCTGAGCTGACCTACTTTTGATGAAAATTTCTGGTGATTTTTGATGAAAATCACTGGCGATTCTGACTTGGGCGGTGCCCATCTTAATATAGGCGGGATTTCAACTGGGGGTGGGGATTTCCAAGAGTTCAGTTCGCGTTCGAGTCCTAATGCCTACTGTACTTCGTAGGTCCTGTGACGTTAGTCACACTGCCATGTAAATTAGTGAAAAGCGACCAAGAGATTGATTCTTCAATTTGAAAAAAAACGCAGGGTTCGAGACGAATATCGACGCATTGGTATGAATCTTCTTCTGTGTGCGCTAAAATAGAACGCGCGAGCGTTAACGCATAAACATGTATATGTAGATCGCTCTGGCCAACGCAACACATATAGTGTATATCTCATTTTCCTGTTCGCAGAAGGTCTGCTAATCTCTGGGTTAACTTTATTTCTACGAAGTAGGCTCTCGTTTGCAAATTGTCCGGTAATGAGTGAGTGAGTCAGTCCATCCGAATCCTTTCGACGGCTAAATAAGGAGAACCGTTGACATTAGAACCTTGATTTTTGGCATGAAGGTGCATTAGGGGACAGTTACCAGCAAGTTCTGAGCTGACCTTCTTTTGATGAAAATTTCTGGTGAATTTTGATGAAAATGATTCTGACTTGGGCGGTGCCCATCTTAACATGGCAGTGTGACTAACGTCACAGGACCTACGAAGTACAGTAGGCATTAGGACTCGAACGCGAACTGAACTCTTGGAAATCCCCACCCCCAGTTGAAATCCTGCCTATATTAAGATGGGCACCGTCCAAGTCAGAATCGCCAGTGATTTTCATCAAAAATCACCAGAAATTTTCATCAAAAGTAGGTCAGCTCAGAACTTGTTGGTAACAGTCTCCTAATGCGCCTTCATTCCAAAATAAATAACACTCGCCGATTTAATTTTACAATTTTTTAATTAAAGGAAACAGATTGAATAATATAGGTTCAGTAGATTTCAAGCTTTACGTGTGAAAATACATTTACATCTCTTTAATGGTTTTCAGTGCCCTCGTACAGGATCAAAACAACTTTTTGAATCACATTATTTTCCCAACAATACAACAAATTTTTATATATAGTACTATAGTAGAAAGGTAGCATTTATGTAGTTTACGGTAATTCAACTCAAGACCAACACCTTCTATGCACAAGATAATAATGATTCTATGTCATTCTCCTGAGCATAACCGGTACAAAGACGAATAAATAGCGTCTCTACATCACGTTGTTATCTAGATATATGAGACAACACATTTTGGGCATTGGCAATCTGATGAATGTACTATTCCGGTTTTCTTGTTTCACATTATATTCTATGGCGGTTGATCGATGATTTTCTTCATTGATAAACGTTAAACCACCTAGCTTTAACTAATTCTGCTAGGCTGTCTTCATTCAGACTGTACAGCCTACACAGTCCACAGAAAATACACCGCACATTCTTGTACTCCCAGCCTTATCCCATTTGATGGCAAGTTTATCGGGCTGTTTAATGTCTAAGCTAGGAAATGTTCCAGGGTAGTGGACAGGCATGCAATACTATATTATAGTATCTGCTATACAGGACACGGACCACTGTAATTTGATGTGACAAGCAGCAGAGTAGAAACCGGCCTTATCTCAGTGGGCTTGGATATAAATCACTGTTAAAAACCACAAGGCTGGGATGGAGCCTCTCTCTGTGTTTGTTCCAAGGACAAGCCTTAATGACTTTTAAATCCACTGATAAGGAGGTCCCATGGCTTCATGGTCATAAAAGGAACATGATACTGTTAAAGGCCACATGGATGGTATGCATCTATAACAATATACTGAAGTGTTCATTATAAATCTAATTTTAATCAGAATTATTTCAGATCAGAACTGGCTGGTAACAATGCCCTAATGCACGTTCATGCCAAAAATCAAGGTTCTAATGTCAACGGTTCTCCTTATTTTGCCGACGAAAGGATTCGGATGGACTGACTCACTCACTCATTACCGGACAATTTGCGATCTGTAGCCTACTTCGTAGGAATATAGGCAGGATTTTAACTGGGAGGCCGGGGGGGAAATTTCAAAGAGTTGAGTTCGCGTCGGAGTCCTAATGCCTACCCTCGTGTGACGTTAGCCACACTGCCATGTTTGCAAAAGTCAGGATTCCATTAAGTAGTCCATATTATAACCATCTCAGTTTAGTGTCGCTGATGATGTCTTTAGCTGCAATGATGTTAAAAATATATTTCATTATTTTTCACTGAAGGTCTGCCCTAGAGTTCGCCCACTTCATATTTGCAAAGTATCAGAGGTTTGGTACAATCTTTTATGTTAAACTTTGACGGCGCCTTCTTCACCAGTTCAGGTATATCATGAAATTCTAAAAAAAAGTAATATTTAGACTATAAGCGGCTTTGATATTTCATATTTCACGTCCTTTTAAAGTTGTTAGGTCGTTCACAAGCCTAAAGGAATAGTAAACGTTTGCCTTAGAGTACTTTTATTCAACCTACCAAAACGTCGTTAACCTTTGATGAATGACCCTTGGGTGCCATTCCTCATTATTCTTTTGGAGATTTCTAAATGTTATAACTTATCTAGACACTAGACATCATGTAAAACAAATATGCATGCCGGAGACGAACCAACGTTGTTAATTCACCGATAACGTTATGGGATGCTTTCAAGTATATACTTGCTTTATTTACCTATGAGCAAGTTGTGGAAGATTATTTTTTTTTGCACACCATACGCTTTCTTTAGTAGTTGCGTAAAATGTTAAACAAATATATTTTGGTCCCTTTGCATAATCTAGGCCCAATTATGTTATATATATATACACTGTTGTTTAATCACTAAACAGGCAATTATAATCCATATTGAACCTTAAAATACCTTCCTATCGATGTCTACTTCCCTACTGAAGCGGCATAATGAAAAGGGCTTTAAAGTTATCTGCAACAATCGCGAGAAATGGAACATGAAATGGTTGTAACAGACCATCATACAAACACATACATTAAATGTGTTTCATTCGATTAGAATAAATCGCAAAACATAAAGAAGAAATACTCTGGACGCTGGTGGAACCCTTCTTCCATTAGCCTACCCAAACATGGCAGGAACTGTTAATATTGCTTCAATGAACTGCTAGGGATTAGCTAGCCTGAATAAAAGGCGTGAGGTTTTCCATATTTCTAAAAAAGAAACATTCAATAATATGTTTACAGGATATTCGCTCGGATAAAGATTCTGAATTACAAGCGTCTGGTCCGTCATTCATAATTCAGCCCGGGGGTTTGATCTTAATCAATAAAAATTTTGGTTATAAAGTACACAAAGTAGAAACCGATCCGGATGGTAACTATTTGATTATGAGTCTCAATGTTTGCGACACACCAGTCACCTTGGTAAATATATACTCACCATCACAGATAAACTTGGCTTTTTTGATGAAATAAATTCAATCATAAGGGACGTTGTAAATCCGTCAACAATTATCTGTGGTGATTGAAACTTGGACTTCTTTATTGCATCTACTGATATATTTAATATTACTACTGAATCGGGCATTAAACCGGGATATAAACCAGATCATTTTATAATCATCTTGAAATTACAACACATATAAGGGAAGTGAGAAGAGGTGCCGACATACTGACAGAGTCGCATGACTTCACAGTATAGTCTTCTGGTTAACCTATTCTATATCACATACCAAGAATCTAACGATTCGGGATATGTGTTGTATCTCAGGTACGCTTTTTTGTACCTGTTCATGTGGCAACTTGGAAGACATGACCACACGGCCCATAGCACCGGCATAAGCGGTATTAGATACAAATCTAGAGAGCTATGATGGAAATGCTTTGAGAACTCGTATTTTGGTGATTGGTGAGCTGTGTCTCTGTGACAACTCGTACACTGGGGATTGGTGAGCTGTATCGTCGTCAGATGAAACTGATGGAATTTAACACAAAAGACTAGTCTGTAAGGCCCGATGTCGGCCCAGCATCAACTTGCCACAATGCCAACATATATCAAAGACCAAAATTTACAAATTACGAAAGGGGGAAATCATAATGGAAATTTCGTTGCTCCTTAATGAAAGATATAGATTACTTGAACCTGATTAAGACGGAGATTACGAACACCATTGATGAATATGCCGCACCAGTGTATAATCGCGAAAGTTTATCAAATATTGACCGCTCAATTTTCCAATTCAGTATTGACGACTCACTTTTCTTAGAAACTCTTTTAATAAAAATAAGAGACTATCAACTCTGCCTCACGTAGGAAGAAAGAAAAATTCAAAGAAAAACATGATCTTGAAAAATAGATTGATTCGTTAGAAAGGGAGATAGAACGATATTTCTTTTCAATTTAAATATTGAAAGATGGAATGAATTTGGCGAAGGAAAATCATGCAAAATATTCGGAATGAAAATATGAAGGGAATTATAGCTAGAACAAAGGCAAAGGCATAGGGGCTGGTATGGGTGAAAAAATACTTTCTGGGTTGAGGAAAAATACACAAATAAAGTTATAATGAAAATAACATTGGATAATGGGGAAGATTTTTTTTCTTTGATAGGCATTTAGAAGTCGTATATAACACCATTCTATTCTATGGATAAAAATTTCTTAACAATGACGTTTTCGTTGGAGATATTTTCAAAAAGCAACGAAACGTCAGCTCCACAGCAATGGGGAGGAAGTATTTGACAACCAGAAAATCCTAAATGAACAAATATTATATTATGAAAAACTTTACACTAACATAGGTCAGATAGATGCAACCGAAGTAAAGAATAGTCTGGAAACATTAGAACCGACACTTAGCACAAGAGAGTCAATTGCTTCAGAGGGTGTAATCACATATAAAGAGCTTAGCGAAGCTTGGAAAAATACCAAAAATGACAAAAGCCCAGGCATCGATGGTTCTCCAGTCTAAATTTTCAAAAAAAAATGGAAAATATTGGACCAATTTGTTCTACGGTCAATAAATTAGCTTACCTGAAGGGGGAATTAATGATAACACAAGACAAGGTGTAATAACCTGTCAAATTAAACCTGCCAAATCCGAGACATTCTAAATTGAATGTAACATATAACCTATCATCTTTTGTAATGCAAATCGACTGAAAATAGTTTTGAATAAACTTTTTTACGAGGACTAGAGGGGTTTTGTGCCAGGTAGAAATATTGGAGAGCATGTAAGCTTAGTTTATAATCTTATGCTCTTTACTAAATATAGAGATATCCCAGGCTTACTGTTAATTATAGATTTCGAAAATGCTTTCGATTCGGTCTCCTGGATATTTGTTGACGAAGTTCTAAAATATTATAAATTTGTCCATTAGGCACTGGATCCAGACATTTTATCGTAATATTCGTATTTGTGTTATCCAGAATGGTCACTTAGAATATAAAATAACTCAATATGCAGACGACAATCAGCTAACTCTTGACAGTTCTGCCTCTTCACTTAAACGGTCATTAAACGTCCTGCAGCTGTTTTATAAGATAACTGGATCAAAAATTTACATTGATAAAACTAAAGCAATTTGGATGGGTTCTTTGATAGAAACGGAATTAAAGCTATGTCAAGACGAAAAATTTGACTGGATTACGAATTTCAATATACTCCGGAATTATCATCTACAAATTTTTGTCAAATATGAAAATCAATTACCTGGCCAAGTTAGAAGACCTTAAAAAGAACTCAGCAGATGGAAGAGGCGCAACTTATCTGTTTTAGGGAAGATCACAATTAAATCGCCCCTCTTTTGTTGCCTTACAAAACCCGCCCAACAAATTTGTTAAAGAGCTTAATTCGATTTTATTCAAGTTTATATGGAATGCAGGAAATGATAGAATAAAAAGTAATATTTTAACACTTCATTACAAACATGGCGGAATGAGGATGATTAACAAATTATATGCATATTTTAGAAATCACATGGATAAAACGTCTTCTTTTCTAGAATAAAAATGGCAAAATATAATGAACAGCGAGTTGTCCGAAACACCGACTGTTGGATAATATATCAAATCATAAGACACATTGGAAAGACACATATCTGGAAACAACTGCGTGCAAAACTTACTCCAAAATCTACAGCAAATATTTCAGATAACGTGTTGCTCAACAGCAGATTAAAACAGTCAATTATTACTAACAACTGGTTTAGAAATGGTATTAAATATGTACGTGATATTGTTGATTTACAAAGGATTTTTTACAATTTGTTGAATTAAAAAGAAAATATGGTATCAAGGGAACATTTTTAAACTATACACATTTATTGAAATCGATCCTGAAGGATATAAGATCCCCAGTTACTGACATGCATTTACTTGTTTTAGGTATTGAGAAGAAGATATTAATAAGAAAGAAAAGAGATGGTAGAATGTTTTATGATATACTAGAAAACACGGATAGAACAATGCAGTCCAAATACATAAAAGCATGAAATGAAATCTTGAAGCCGTGTTCAGATATGGAGTGGGGCAAATAACTTTGAAAGTTTTCAGGAAACTAAACCCTGTGATTTTCAATATAAAATTCTCACAGAATTCTCTGTACAAATTCTTTCTTGCATGAAATAGAAAAACAAATGATACTCTATGTTCCTATTGCAAAAATGGAACAGAAAGTATAGAACATTTGATGATTTTTGCCCAATGGTTAAAAACCTGAGGTCTGATGTGCAGAAATGGCTAAATGATACAGTAAAAATAAGGCGTTATAATACAAATCATAAAATAATATCTGGCTGGGATCATTCGACTCTCGCGCGACTCCCTACTACGAGAAGAGACTCTATGAGATGTGAAAGCCATCGCCCCAAAATTGGGGGTGAGTAGGCGCGTATACTTCCTGCGTATACTCTTTAGCCAGTCAACATTAACTGTTTCCATCAAATGACTGTGCTAAGCTGCACAGGTTAGTATCTCGGTAATAATTCTAAATTACCCGACCTACATGATAGCTACTGGTTGATAACTGTGTGTAATATAACGTGACAAAATGGTGAACTATTCCTTCACAATTAACTGAAGCGAAGCAATATGAACACGAACACCTGTCGTTATTAATCAATAAGAGCTAAGAGTAAATAGATTTTTGGCTAACTTCCTCTATTGTTGTTATATTTCATCAAGGTTCATCAACTGATTCCAAACATTTGTTCGCTAATCCCTTCAAAAATTAACACAGTCACTGTTAATTCATTTCAATTCTCATTGATAAGACCACGCTTTATCGTCCTGAGTATATAAGACGAGTGAGTAAGTCAATAGAATTTAACGTCACTTTCAACATTAGTTCAGTCATAGCGCGACGAAAAGACGATCAAATTGCTTACATTGGTAACGTAACTACACCGTGCTAGTGTTTCGGATTTTGAATTGGATGTTGTTAATAAAGGCGGAAAAAGTTCCTTGGAGCGATGATGTAAGAAGGAGCGTCGCTGTCAAAATAGTGACATGGCTCCCATTTTTGTGAGAGTCGTGATCTCACTATCACGAAGGCATGGCTCTCTGTTGAGAATGTGGTTGGGATAAGCAGCAAATCTTGTTGAACAACCTAATGCTGATGACCAAAAGATATAATTACATGTCTAATAAATTCAAAAACTCAACTCATCAATGTCCTCATTCAGAAATTCCAAGAACAATGTAGAACAGAGAAATTCGTAGCAAACACTACTTTTCCGACCGAAATTTAAAAAAAAAATGGCATACACTGAAAAACTATTACGTATCCTAATAGTCAAATACAAACGCATTCAGCTCAGATAAAACTGGTTTAGACGGGCGCAATAAAAAAGAACATATTGTTTTCAAATTCATGTGTAGTTATGCAGAAGATCTTGAAGGCAAGGATGTGGATTTTAAGTTTTTCTGTATTTTTTCTATCCATGTTGTCTATTATATTATTATTGTTTATGTTTATAAATGAGTTGATCAATAATAAGAATTAAAACATTATAAAATTCGGAAGAGTATCCGTCGGATCCGGGACTTTTTTCGTCATTAAATGTTTCAATGCGTCCAGTTACTCTTTAGGGTGAAGATCCCTTCCGCGTCTGATAACTGATCATGATCGAGTTTTGTGTGTTTGTGAACCGCGTTGGCGGTCTTCCAAATCTACTGGACTGGTTTCCTAGTTAGTGTATAATTTTCTATAAAATGTTTTGTTTCTTCTAATATATTTTCCTGTTTTGTATTTTTGCAATTATATTGCCATCCTTATTCCCTATCGTGGTAATTATTCTATTTATAATTTTTCTCCTTTCTAAGCCTTAAAATGTAACTATTCGGTTTGAAACTTACAAAGTTGATGGCGAATTTAATGATATGCGAAAACAATATTTTAGAATCTTGATAGCCTGTGATGGATGTTGGAAACTTAAGTGCTCCATACGACTATATGATAGGTGTGTGAAGCCTAGATACTCTATCGACCTCTATCTAACAAAGGCATACATGCTGATGAAGGAAATATCGCTGAATACGTACATGATAATATAAGGTAACAATGAATGCAAACATGAATGTATCTGGATAGCAAAACTTTACAGAAGTATTGTTTCCATGAGAGCCGTAGCAAATAGAAAAGAGCTTTCTCTTGACCTGTGTACATTTATGTCGTCACTTGCCTTCTGTTTATCTTTGGTCATGGTTGTCGATAACGGGGTGGTCATCCTGCTTGTCTCTGTTCGTGGTCCAGCTGTCGAAGCAGCGCCCTCTGTGGACCGATCCGTGACATCGGTAACATTATTGGACGTCTCGTTGGCTGCCAAGGAACTTATAGGCGTAGTTGTAAAAGCAACACCTATAAGATAGGGATATTGTTACGAACAAATGCACTAATGGCAGTTAATACTTTTCCAAATATCACTTTATCTCCCTATTTCGTTGAATTATTTGTAGATGTAATAGACGCAACTTTGTTGCATTATTTGCAAAGGTCTTAGGCAAAAGTCGACCATGTTGCTTATGAGGTTCCATGGCGTTCACATAAGGCATTGACGTTTAATAACTGTTTCCTGTTTTCGCTTATAACTAGCTTACTTCGCTAATTATGATATAAGACTCATCGGTCGCCCAGAAAATGGCTTATAGTGAAACAGTTTAAATGTTAAATTCCTTTATATTGGTATACTTACAGCCACTGAACATCATGGAAAGACAGAAGAATGCCATCAACCATGCACAGGAACTCATTGCTTTAGTTTTCCTCGGAAATGTTTCGCAATCATACAAATACTTTCTCAGATATACACCGTGTAGGTATTGAGGCTCTTTGCATTGCATTACCTGCCCACTAGCATATATCTGTCTGAATTTGGAATACAAAGCGTGTGACTAGACATAACACCTGCTCCATTATAATCCAGAGTTTCTTATGTTATATTCTAATGACTCTTTTGTATCTCATCACCCCGCAATAAAATACACACAGCACGGTACTTGTTACACTTGGAATATGCGCATTCACACAGGTCGCGAACTTGAATTAAACGGACGTATAAACCCAAGTCTTTCTTTTAGTGAGATAGTGAACTCCCGAAGATAATCTGTGAGTTACTTCATAGAGAAAATGTATTATTCGGCTCTAATACATTTTGTTGTAACACCCTTCTTTACCACAAAGTGCATGGTTTGGGTCACTTGTTCATATACAGAACGTATTTTAATAATATCCACTATAAGCGTGGTATACGACAATATGAAAAATAATAAAATTGTTTGTATGAGTATTTAATATTCACTGACTACAACGACAACTATGCGACAAAAATTATCCCATTCAGGTTGCAGATGTGTCCTAGAGTAGATGGCGCCACGGGACGGGGAACCTTGGATAGTTGTAATAATGGGAAAAACCAGATATCCCAATATTGCCGCCCCAGTGGGTAGTACGTGTTACAGTTCTTCTATCTTTACTATATGGGGCAGTACTGGTTCTGCCATCGCACCTGAGTATTGCTAACATTTGTATCAATGTACACATACTACGCCTATCTTTAATTATTCCAATTATAATTACATAATTACTGCTAGTTCTTTTTTTTCAGTTCAACCACGACCACCTCTTAATGATCTTTATCGTAGTGCTCCTGAACGAGCCTATCATATTGGGATATTTTGTGCCTTTTTACAAACCCCAACCCCTATCAGAGAACCATGGGTAAATTCAAAATGGTGGACAGGTGGGTGTCACAGAATAATTTGCGTTCTCGTCGACTATTCTATTCCAGTATCACGCACGTTCTAAAGAATGGTAGATAACTGTACACCTTTTTCATTACTGTCATCCATGGATAATGCTGAGCATCACGGGTGTTTGAAAATGCCAGTGGCCATGCTACGTGTATTTATATCCCTTACCATGGACGAAGGACAGCTCTACATATCGAGAAGATGATTAGAGATTCATTAAGCGTAAACCTATAGTTGTCAACAAGAGCAGATACCTATAATATTACAACCTCGTGTGACTCCACCATGATGATGATGATGCCCATTATTTCTCTTTCAGTGTGAATATTGGATAGCTTTTGATCAAGACCAGCCTCCAATTCGTATTCTGAGACAATTCCTTGCCTGTATAAAAAAAGTCGAAAAAAGTCGAAACAGCTATTCACGACTGACCCTACATCTAGTTCTCGTGAGAAGGGAGTCCATAGTGCTCGAGCAAGCCCTATACATCTGAGTAGGTTTTTTTACTGATCGCCGATATATTAATGTCAGAAGTCATAAAGCATTTTTCAGCTCTACTACATACAAGGGATATCATTCTTGGGATTTTTTCTTTCATAGAGTTGCCTACATTTCTCATTAAAAACATCAATGTACAATTTGGCAACACAGCATACACGTATTCCTAAGATACTAATTGTGCATCCCTTTTGGCAGACCTATATCTGTTCTCCTTAGAATACGACTATATGCAGATGCTTTCAAATACAAGCGTCTAGTCCGTCATTCATAATTCAGCCGTCGTCCATTAAAGAATGTCCGCGTCCATAATCCAAAGACCTATTCCATATCCATATAACAGTTTTAGCACCAAATTCAAAAAGACAATCATAGTATACATAAACATAGACTAGTTTCCTGCAAGAGAGAAGCGGTCAACAGTTTTCAATGATGCCGACAAGACATCATGATGTTCCAAACATATCAAATCCGTATCGCTGATCAGTATTCTTAATAGTCGTTATCTAGAGAATGATGTATCTCAGTCATGCTTTGATTGTGACTGTTCATATGAGCACCATGACTGTTCATATGAGCACCATGATGATCTTGAAGAACCGATCATTTTAAAGCCCCTTCCGTCTCTTTCGCAAAACGCTATATGGACAATTTCTCGCTGTGGATAATCTCTATATAAATGAAGCAGTGAAAGATATATATCCACCTTCACTGTATTTGAAGGAAACTACAGATGACCCTAATGGCACATCATATTTAGACCTATATCTCTATAAAAATGAAGTGGGCCTTCTCTCTTGTCGATTTTACGACAAAAGAGGTGATTGCAATTTCGACATCGTTAACTATCCCTTTCTGGAGAGTAATATTCCGGTGAAACCTGCATATAGCGTATACATAACTCGCCTAGAAGCATTTGCTAGATCCTGTGTTAAAAGTGATGATTCTATTCAACGTCACAAAACATTATTGCAGAAAATTATAAAAAGAAATGTTATACCTTCAAGCGCCTCCACTCAATGTTTCTCAAATAAGGGTGATACATATCGCATGCTGATAGCAAAATCTATAGCGTTACGTGTCTAATTTGCTCAACTAGGGGCCGTATGAACCCATGTATTTCAAGATCTATATGAACAGTCACAATCAAAGCGTGACTGAGATACATCCTACTCTAGATAACGAGTTATACGAAAACCATATGGATTAAAAACACTGATCAGCAACACGGATGATCTGAAGATGGTGCTATTGCTGTTATATGAATAAGGTATTTTGATAATGGACGCGGAAATGCTTTAATGGACAACAGCTGAATACTGAATGACGGACTAGACATTTGTATTTTTGTTCTTAAATATGAATATCAACGAACATGCTTTTACGACAAGAGAGATGATTACAATTTCGACATTGTCAGCTATCCCTTTCTGGATAGTAATATTCCAGTGGGTCCTGTATATGACGTGTACATATCTCGTTTAGTAGCATTTGTTAGATCCTGTGTTGAATGTCACAGTTTTATTCAACGTCACGAAACATTATTGCAGAAACTTATAAAACAGGGCAATAGGACCAAGCGCCTCCACCCAAACTTTTTTTCAAATTTGGCGACAAATATCGAACGTAACATACAAGATCTACGGCATGACATTTCGTAACTTGTGTTTAATTTCGCTTAACCCGGGGCTAGGGGTCATATTTAGTCACGTACCTCTATATTCCCATGATGTTCATATGAGCAGCCACAATGAAAGCGTTACTGAGATACATCATTCTCTAGATAACGATTTCACAACGAAAATCATATGGGTTAAGAATACTGATATTATTAGAACATCAAGATGTCTTGTCGGTATCATTGAAAATTGCTGGCCGCTTGTCGCTTGCAGAAAACTAGCCTATGTTCAGTATACTATGATTGTTTTTTTCTTTGACGGACTAGACGCTTGTATGTCCTTGATTCACGTGTGTCTATAACAGTTTCACATAACCTCATTTTCCTAGGATGGTTGGTAGGAGGTGACTCGCTTCCAGCTTAAAGAATTCCAGTGGTGTTGGTGAAGATGACTTTCCTCTATTTCGGAATATAATAGCTTACACCAGGGCTACCTTAATCCCGTGCGAGCAAAGCCAGTTTAAAAATAGACCTATCGTTCAAACAGATGGTGATACAACTCAGAAATGACACCCGTTGAATATAAGGAGAAAAGGTTGAAATAAAACACCATGCCCAGACGTGGTGCGTGGTTAACGCTCTTCATCAAAACGTTCTAGGGATTATCTAACTCAGAAGTTTTTGGAAGATTGGCACATCTGGCACATCTGAGATGACTGTCATGGTGATCTTCTCGCCGAAAACAGTAGAAGTAAAATGAGAGTCATCAGTGGTACTCTTATGGGTATTGCTGAGGAGCGTGGAAATATGTCAAAGTCACACAGAGTATAACAACTTATTTCTTTCAAAAAAATAAAACTGGAAGTATGTAGAATGTAACTCTTTATACAGTAAACGTTTCCTCTTTATTTCAAAGCTGAACATATTTTTTAATTCACCAATCTGATACCCAAACTATTTTATTTCACGCATTCAAAATAACTTCCACAAATCAATGACCGAGTGAAGTCTCATTGCGTTTTTTATCAATGCGGACAAATTAGCCGTTATACTAATCTAACAAACGGACGGAATAGTTCAAATATTTCCAAAATATCTCGGGTTCACTACACGAAACTCTGCCTTTAAACGATTCACTTCATCAATCTCTGTCTCTCTCTCTCTGTATACAAAAATATATATTACATAGGACAGACTTAATCATATAGCAAACCATGGGAGGCATAAGAGGATCGTATATTTTCTACACTATTTTTAAAACCACAGACACGTATAAGGTAAGAATCCGTTATTTTATAGCCTTTCATATTGGGGTCACCTACTTGCATATCCATATATGCAAAGGATCTTGGTCAAATTCAAAATTGCGGCATTTTGCGGTACAGGAAAAGTGATTTTTCACATCATATAATTATTTCATAATTTATACTATAGCTTTTCCAGAGAAAATAGCACAAATAAAAAATGCAGAAAATCTGACCGTAAAATTGACCCAAATGTAAGAATATGACGTCACTGTGATGTCATCAAAACGACCAGCGCGTATATTTTATATATTGTGCGAAGTTTCAAATCCCTGGCTCCGGGATTAAAGAAAATATTTTGAAAATGGGGACAAACTGGCCCCTCTCAGGCTTGGGCAGGCCTAAAATAGCCTAGTCTGGGCTATCTGAGGCATGTTCAACTCAGAGTAAAAAATATATAAAAAGTTGAATGCAAAAGCTAATTTTACATGTGACCCAGTTTATCTCGTAAACCGTCAAGGCAGGAGATTTATATAAAAGTCATATTTGCATCGGGAAACATGCCAACGTACTCGACAACTAAAATTTAATTAAATTACTACATTGTGAAACACCCGGCCAGAAAAGTGGACTTAGAGAATACCGTCCCACTGCTCTGCCGACTGAGCTACCGAGTACAGGCTGGAAGAGCTCGCTAATCCAATCCATTTCATAAGTACGTGGCTTATTGCCACGATAACAAATGAATTTTACATAAATATTTCCTCCTGGATACAATGTTTCGAGTAATATTTGCAGTCTTCCTCAGGGATAAATGATAATCTACTTATATTCCGATTATTTTCGGAATATAATTAAGTTATAACTTATCCCTGAAGATGACTGCGACAACTAAAATGTTTCTAGACTTTCCAGAAGATTGGGAGATTTGAGATCAATTCATGATGGATTGTCTGTGGTCAGCATCTGTTTGTTTCACAAAATCAGCAATAGAACCAGGAAGACAGCCAAGGAGGTCAGGAGAGCGAGGGACTCTGTTTTATGACCCTGAAACCAAAAGGAAGAATGCTATGATAAAATTCTTGATGATCAGCTGCCGTAATCATTTCCCAATCCCGTAAGATCCATCACAGACCAGAATTGATATTGCCGTGTTAGTATCTGTTGAAAAACACTGAAAAACCGTATCAATTCCGAGTATTATCAAATGATTTTTTGAGGTACTGGACCTCTCTTCGAAAACCAATTCGACAAAATTAGATACAATGGTCAGCTGTGGCCCAAAACAACAACAATTTAGACCAAGCCCACTCAAACACCAACGCGCGGCGTATTCACAATCCCAATTAACATGAATAACGGCAAATATCATGAATCAGAATATTAATAAACGCAGTTGCATGTAATGCATAGTAATATGAAACAAGAAATGTAGGACACTCTTGTAACTTCCGCTTGCAACTAAGCCAGCTTTCATTAATGCATTAGGTGCAAGTAACCAAGATGATTTTTTAACTGCATAATTTCATATATCAGTTATCGATAGTCGAAGAAAAAGTGATTGCCTACCCCAGCAGGAGTTGTTGTGAGTTTTCCTGTCGTTATTACGGAATCATTAACTGCTGACGTGGATTCTTTGAGGGTTTTCATTGTAACTGTAACATGAACTGATGGCGTGGGTACTGTACCATTACCTGTTGACGTAGCGTCCGTTGTCTTAATTGTTGATGCAATTGTTGTGGTAGCTGTTACAATATAAGATAAAATATATCAGTTTTCCTTAGTATATGTCGACTGAGGCATCATGTTGGATTTACCCAGAACAAATGGTGAATATCTCATCAAAAAGAACCTTCATTGAGTTTGATCAGTTGATTTGTAATTGAGGTTCATGTACTGTATACTTGCCAGGTATTACCGTCATACCCATGACGTTAGTTTCATCGTCGCGAGCATGTGTCGATCGATCTGTTAGGGTCTATATACTGACTTGGTTAGTTACCCACATTAGTTATGCCCCCCCCCTCTAACTAGAGGGAGGGGGCATATAGCGATCGCTTTGTTCGTCTGTCCGTCGGGGCGTCCGTCCGTCCGTCGAGGCGTCTGGATTTCTTTTCCGAGCAATATCTCGGTTAATATTTGATGGACAGAATTGAAACTTGCATGGAATGTGGCCAGTGCCTCGGAGTTGTGCAGCGTAAAGTTTTTTCCGAGTTCCGGTATCATTTTCTAGATTTATGGCCCTTTTTCTGAAATCTCTGTGAATGGGACTTGTCCGGACTGGACCTTGGTTAATATTGTATGGACAATTATGAAATTTGCAGGATATGTGGTCAGTGCCCCGCAGTTGTGCAGCGTCAAGTTTCTCCGCGTTTCGCTTATATTTTCAAGAGTTATGGCCCTTTGTTCCTGAAATCTCCTTGAATTGGGATTTGTCCGGGCTGGATCTCGGTTAATATTGTATGGACATTTATGAAATTTGCAGGATATGTGGCCAGTGCCCCGTAGTTGTGCAGCTTGAAGTTTCTCCGTGTTCCACGTATATTTTCAAGAGTTATGGCCCTTTTTTCTTCAAATTTTTGTGAATTGGGATTTGTCCGGACTGGATCTTGGTTGATATTGTATGGACAAGTGTGAAATTTGCATGATATGTGGTCGATGCCCCATAATTGTGCAGCGTGAAGTTTCTCTGCTTTCGGTTATATTTTCAAGAGTTATGGCCCTTAGTTTATCAAACCTGAGTGAATGGGATATATTTATTTGTGCAGGCTGGATCTCAGTCCATAACCGATTTGGACTGAGAAAATGGCTAGCCTATATATATGTAATTCTACATTCCAAAGCAAACCACATAGGTCCTGAAGTATGAAATTGCCCTAAAAAGAGTGAATTGGTTGCAAAATTCAAAGTTCACTGATCGCTTCATAATTTCACCACAATATACCCCAAAGGAATGTAGGTCTCATAACCAGGTCACATTTTCGGATTTGGCGAAAGCTCCGGCAACCATCTTGGATCAAAACATTGTATTATCACTTGTCAGTCGATACTTGGAATATGTATTATGCGAGGCATGGTAAAACAAGGGACTTAAACAGAATTTTTATAATTATCCAAATTAGGCCTCTACCGACCAATACAGAGCAGAACAATGGCGGGGCTGTGTCTGATTAAAGCGGAAGGGGAGGGGGGCATACAATTGAGCAATCTCGGATTGCTTTCTTCCTGTGTTCTTGATATAAATATACATCAAGAGGCTTCTTCTGATTCAAACCAATCGATGAACGCGCTCAGCTAGCTCATTTCTCCATCCGCGGCGCCGTTTGACCGGTTTGAATTTCGTCGTTGGAATAACTACATTGTACTTTGATGTCAGACTGGAATCGACATGGACAGGGAAAACAAAACCCGTATGCCCGGGACATACCGACATGCTAATTCAAAACAACCGCGGGATGAAATGTACTGGATATGCCCGAATGTTTGATATAGCAAACCGTCGGATGTTTCAAATACCACACAATAACAGAGGTATTCGTCAACATCGACGGAATACCACAATATTAATGTAGTCGCTTAGATTGTCTGGAGCCAGGGATGGCTATGGGGCTCTTCGCCTACATTATCTATGTACTAGATGACTTTTGTTTTCGGCTGAATAACGCAAATATAGCAATATCCTCTCGCTGTATCGGAATTTATCGAAAATATATCATGGACTAAGTCAGTATACATCGTAACCCACGATGTCCATCTTGATGAAATTCAATTACTTTTATCTTAGTTATTAAGATGCACCTATAGTTTCAGAACGCGCCTCTTTCTACATTGCATCTCGATATCGATACCACCGTTCACAACTGGCTAACCAGATAACAACGGATGTCTGGTTATGTCAGTTATATTACGCCTTTGACGGAAGTCGTCGAGCAAATAAATCAAAGATTTGTTCTAACAGTATTAAGCAGTTGGTAATTTTCAATGAGCCTTAAGATGTCGGCAAAACATCGTGATTTTGCTATCGTCACGTTAGTAAGTAAAGCACGTCCCCCAATGTCTTTAACATGGGAGAGGTTTTTCCTCAAATAAGATAATTTTTAGGCTAACTTTTCTTTTTCTGACATTATACCCTGTTTTAATGTCTCTCAGATTTGGGAATAAACACATCGCTATTACTACGAGAAATTTACATCATGGGATGCCTTGGAACAGGGGCGATCGTCGACGCGTCAAGGTGATGTTTTCGTTTTGAGAATGGAGATACTAGACAGGTGAGTTGTACCATGAACCACACAAGTCCATCATGATAATTATTCTCGGTCTCGCGAAAGTTCCTATTTAAGGAGGAATTCTCTAATTTAGGGATTTGTTATGAATACAACTGGATCGCACAGAGACATTTCTCTTGTTCATTAAATTCCAACACCACTACAGAGTTTTCTTCTCATCGTCATCCAACGATGACGCGATGACGCGAGTCCTTGAAGTCGCACTGTGTATGCCATTGCACCGACACCAACGTCGTCATATTCCTTATGTAATGATGTTGTATACTGTTTCATCTTCCGATGGCTTTCGCTTAAACTGCACCTTTACCTGTTGACTTGGATCCTGCAGGGGCTTTCGTTGCCGTTGTAAGAGTTGTTGGTGCAATTGTTGCCGTGGTATCTGTTAAAATATAAGATAAAATATATGTTTTCCTTAGTATATGTCGACTGAGGGTTCCTTTTGGATTTACTCTGAACAAATGGTGAATATCTCATCAAACAGAACCCCCATTGGGTTTGAACAGTTGGTTTGTAATTGAGGTTCATGTACTGTATACCTGTCCGGTTTTAGCGTCATATCCATGATGTTAGTTACATCCTCGCGAGCATGTGTCGATCGATCTGTTAGTATCTATACACTGGCTTGGTTAGTTACCCACAGTAGTTTTTGATATAAATAGATCAAGAGGCTTTCTCTGATTCAAACCAATCGATGAACGCGCTCAGCTAGCTCATTTCTCCATCCGCTGCGCGGTTTGACCGGTTTGAATTTCGTCGTTGGCTTAACTACATTGTACTTTGATGTCAAGCTGGAATCGACATGGACAGTGAAAACAAAACCCGTACGCCCAGGATACCGACATGCTAATTCAAAACAACCGCGAGATGAAATGTACTGGATATGCCCGAATGTTTGATGTTTCAAATACCACACAATAACAGAAGTATTTGTCAACATCGACGGAATACCACAATATTAATGTAGTCGCTTAGATTGTCTGAAGCCAGAGATGGCTATGGGGCTCTTCGCCTACATTGTCTATGTACTAGATGACTTTTGTTTTCGGTTGAATAACGTAAATATAACAATATCCTCTCGCTGTATCGGAATTTATCGAAAATATATCATGGACTAAGTCAGTATACATCGTAACCCACGATGTCCATCTTGATGAAATTCAATTACTTTTATCTTAGTTATTAAGATGCACCTATAGTTTCAGAACGCGCCTCTTGCTACATTGCATCTCGATATCGATACCACCGTTCACAACTGGCTAACCAGATAACAACGGATGTCTGGTTATACCAGTTATATTACGCCTTTGACGGAAGTCGTCGAGCAAATAAATCAAAGATTTGTTCTAACAGTATTAAGCAGTTGGTAATTTTCAATGAGCCTTAAGATGTCGGCAAAACATCGTGATTTTGCTATCGTCACGTTAGTAAGTAAAGCACGTCCCCCAATGTCTTTAACATGGGAGAGGTTTTTCCTCAAATAAGATAATTTTCAGCCTAACTTTTCTTTTTCTGACATTATACGCTGTTTTAATGTCTCTCAGATTTGGGAATAAACACATCGCTATTACTACGAGAAATTTACATCATGGGATGCCTTGGAACAGGGGCGATCGTCGACGCGTCAAGGTGATGTTTTCGTTTTGAGAATGGAGATACTAGACAGGTGAGTTGTACCATGAACCACACAAGTCCATCATGATAATTATTCTCGGTCTCGCGAAAGTTCCTATTTAAGGAGGAATTCTCTAATTTAGGGATTTGTTATGAATACAACTGGATCGCACAGAGACATTTCTCTTGTTCATTAAATTCCAACACCACTATAGAGTTTTCTTCTCATCTTCATCCAACGATGACGCGATGACGCGAGTCCTTGAAGTCGCACTGTGTATGTCATTGCACCGACACCAACGTCGTCATATTCCTTATGTAATGATGTTGTATACTGTTTCATCTTCCGATGGCTTTCGCTTAAACTGCACCTTTACCTGTTGACTTGGATCCTGCAGGGGCTTTCGTTGCCGTTGTAAGAGTTGTTGGTGCAATTGTTGCCGTGGTATCTGTTAAAATATAAGATAAAATATATGTTTTCCTTAGTATATGTCGACTGAGGGTTCCTTTTGGATTTACTTTGAACAAATGGTGAATATCTCATCAAACAGAACCCCCATTGGGTTTGAACTGTTGATTTGTAATTGAGGTTCATGTACTGTATACCTGTCCGGTTTTAGCGTCATATCCATGATGTTAGTTACATCCTCGCGACCATGTGTCGATCGATCTGTTAGGATCTATACAATGGCTTGGTTAGTTACCCACAGTAGTTTTTGATATAAATAGATCAAGAGGCTTTCTCTGATTCAAACCAATCGATGAACGCGCTCAGCTAGCTCATTTCTCCATCCGCTGCGCGGTTTGACCGGTTTGAATTTCGTCGTTGGCTTAACTACATTGTACTTTGATGTCAAGCTAGAATCGACATGGACAGTGAAAACAAAACCCGTACGCCCAGGATACCGACATGCTAATCCAAAACAACCGCGAGATGAAATGCACTGGATATGCCCGAATGTTTGATATAGCAAACAGTCGGATGTTTCAAATACCACACAATAACAGAAGTATTCGTCAACATCGACGGAATACCACAATATTAATGTAGTCGCTTAGATTGTCTGAAGCCAGGGATGGCTATGGGGCTCTTCGCCTACATTGTCTATGTACTAGATGACTTTTGTTTTCGGTTGAATAACGTAAATATAGCAATATCCTCTCGCTGTATCGGAATTTATCGAAAATATATCATGGACTAAGTCAGTATACATCGTAACCCACGATGTCCATCTTGATGAAATTCAGTTACTTTTATCTTAGTCATTAGATGCACCTATAGTTTCAGAATGCGCCTCTTTCTACATTGCATCTCGATATCGATACCACCGTTCACAACTGGCTAACCAGATAACAACGGATGTCTGCTTATACCAGTTATATTAGGCCTTTGACGGAAGTCGTCGAGCAAATAAATCAAAGATTTGTTCTAACAGTATTAAGCAGTTGGTAATTTTCAATGAGCCTTAAGATGTCGGCAAAACATCGTGATTTTGCTATCGTCACGTCAGTAAGTAAAGCACGTCCCCCAATCTCTTTAACATGGGAGAGGTTTTTCCTCAAATAAGATAATTTTCAGCCTAACTTTTCTTTTTCTGACATTATACCCTGTTTTAATGTCTCTCAGTTTTGGGAATAAACACATCGCTATTACTACGACAAATTTACATCATGGGATGCCTTGGAACAGGGGCGATCGTCGACGCGTCAAGGTGATGTTTTCGTTTTGAGAAAGGAGATACTAGACAGGTGAGTTGTACCATGAACCACACAAGTCCATCATGATAATTATTCTCGGTCTCGCGAAAGTTCCTATTTAAGGAGGAATTCTCTAATTTAGGGATTTGTTATGAATACAGCTGGATCGCACAGAGACATTTCTCTTGTTCATTAAATTCCAACACCACTATAGAGTTTTCTTCTCATCGTCATCCAACGATGACGCGATGACGCGAGTCCTTGAAGTCGCACTGTGTATGTCATTGCACCGACACCAACGTCGTCATATTCCTTATCTAATGATGTTGTATACTGTTTCATCTTCCGATGGCTTTCGTTTAAACTGCACCTTTACCTGTTGACTTGGGTCCTGCAGGGGCTTTCGTTGCCGTTGTAAGAGTTGTTGGTGCAATTGTTGCCGTGGTATCTGTTAAAATATAAGATAAACTATATGTTTTTCTTAGTATATGTCGACTGAGGGTTCCTTTTGGATTTACTCTGAACAAATGGTGAATATCTCATCAAACAGAACCCCCATTGGGTTTGAACAGTTGATTTGTAATTGAGGTTCATGTACTGTATACCTGTCCGGTTTTAGCGTCATATCCATGATGTTAGTTACATCCTCGCGAGCATGTGTCGATCGATCTGTTATGATCTATACACTGGCTTGGTTAGTTACTCACAGTAGTTTTTGATATAAATAGATCAAGAGGCTTTCTCTGATTCAAACCAATCGATGAACGCGCTCAGCTAGCTCATTTCTCCATCCGCTGCGCGGTTTGACCGGTTTGAATTTCGTCGTTGGCTTAACTACATTGTACTTTGATGTCAAGCTGGAATCGACATGGACAGTGAAAACAAAACCCGTACGCCCAGGATACCGACATGCTAATTCAAAACAACCGCGAGATGAAATGTACTGGATATGGCCGAATGTTTGATATAGCAAACAGTCGGATGTTTCAAATACCACACAATAACAGAAGAATTCGTCAACATCGGAATACCACAATATTAATGTAGTCGCTTCAATTGTCTGGAGCCAGGGGTGGCGATGTGGCTCTTCGCCTACATTGTCTATGTACTAGATGACTTTTGTCTTCGGTTGAATAACGTAAATATAGCAATATTCTCTCGCTGTATCGGAATTTATCGAAAATATATCATGGACTAAGTCAGTATACATCGTAACCCAAGATGTCCATCTTGATGAAATTCAATTACTTTCACCTTAGTTATCAAGATGCGCCTATAGTTTCAGAACGCGCCTCTTTCTACATTGTATCTCGATACCGATGCCACCGTTCACAACTGGCTAACCAGATAACAACGGATGTCTGGTTATATCAGTTATATTACGCCTTTGACGGAAGTCGTCGCGCAAATAAAGCAAAGACTTGTTCTAACAGCAGTTGGTAGTTTTCGAGGAGCCTGAATATGTCGGGAAAACATCGTGATTTTGCTATCGTCACGTCAGTAAGTAAAGCACGTCCCCAAATCTCTTCAACCAGGGAGAGGTTTTTCCTCAATTAAGATAATTTCCAGTTTAACTTTTCTTTCTCTGAAAGTTTGTGAGTTATCTCCTCTATATCACATCGACTTGTTCAAAGCTTCCATTGTGTACTGAGTCGGTTATATTATATTCTGTTTTAATGTATCTCAGTTTTAGGAATAAACACATCACTACTACTACGACAAACTTACATCATGGGATGCCTTGGGACAGGGGGCGATCTTCGACGCGTCAAGGTGATGTTTTCGTTTTGGGAATGGGGATACTAGACAGGTTGAGTTGTACCATGAACCACACGTCATGTCCGTCATGATAATTATTCTCGGTCTCGCGAAAGTTCCTATTTAAGGAGGAATTCTCTAATTTATTCTTTAATTCTTGGCAACAAAGTGTTCCCTAAATTCCAACACGACTATAGTGTTTTCTTATCATCGTCATCCAACATGAAGGATTTAACGCGAGTCCTTGGGGTCACACTGTGTTTGTCATTGCACCTACACCAACGTCGTCATATTCCATTTGTAATGTTGTTGTGTACTCTTTCATCTTCCGATGGTCTTATAAAGAAATCACTCTAGTAAATTGACCGCGATATCGATTTCCAGTTCAGTAAACTAATTAGTTTTGGTAAACTTCCCCAGTAATATGGGCTTATTCCACTGTTCACATCGGGGCATTTCCAGTAATTTATGTACAGTACAGTGCCAACGGTATATATATTTGCAGGTCTTGACCATGTTGGACGTGAATTCTCGAGCCCGTTATACAGAACACGAGTGCCATAATATATCGACGAATATTCGATTTAATTTTAATCTGTTCTGGTGCTAACATCAATCTGTTGATGAAATCTACGGCCATATAATTGTAGAATGTTCAAAATTGTGGGGTGAGTTGAAGTTCTACTTTCAATCGCTCGAAAGCATGCCAGTAAATCTGAGAATATGACATATTTTCCTGCTATAGTATACCCAATACCTTCTAAAGCTACAATAGAACTTTGGCTTCGGCAGTGAGGTTTTAGTTTCGGAACTAAAGATAATGGCACGTGTTACCCTCTCACCCTCTTTAGAACCATCTGTATAAATATGCGATCTTGACGCGATCTGTATTTTTCTCTCAATACACCAAATTCTTGTGTATACACGAGATGGCGCGTGTCTGCCTTTTTATATTTCGCCATTGTAATATCTACTTCTGGCCTGGCTAACTGCCATTGTGGTGAGAGCTTGTTAGGTAAAATTTGACTTAGCTTAATACCAGCTGCTACAATGTGTGCTTTCATACGATCCACCATAGAATCCGTAGTAGCCGCAACTGATATAGCATTCATAACAAACGTAACAATATAGCACCTAGTATAAACGTACCAATTATAGTATCCCTTCTAACCCCACCAAAACTAGTATACATAATAACATTAACCATGGCAACAGTCATAGTAACCGCAACCGATACAGTATACATGGTAACTTACGTTGTATCCAACCCATTATAGCATACTTTATAACCATACCCATTAAACATCCTTAGACACATCTATCTATGGAATATCGATAGCAACCGTACCCATGGTAACCACATCAGTACGAACAGCAATCATTATTATACTATACACAGTAGCTGTAACTAGGACACCACTCATAGTAATTGTGTAACGTTAATTTGATTTTGACATGTTTTATGTTTGTTCTTTGGAAATGTTGCCTATTAAGGTATTCTCTTTCGCAGATATCGCCTTATGGTATAAGTCCGTTGATAAATCTGTGATAGCGGTTCTACATTGTTGGGGTCGTTAGTACAGAATGTGATGAAACTACACCCTAGCGGCACCCTAACCCTGTCTCACGTGTCCACTCTTTAATACTTCAGCGTCATTTAGTTCCTCGTTAACTGGTAATTCATATTCTGTAAACTCGTATGTTGATCTTAGTTGTTCTACTACAAACTGTATTTATTTAGTTTCCTGTAAGAAGTGTGGTCAACAGTATGTTAGCAAGACCACCCAAAGACTCCATCTTAGGGTGAATGGTCACAGAAAATGCGTTAGGAAAAAGCAATTGCTTATTCACTATAGTCCCTGCAGACAAGGGCCAGGCCACAGTCATCCTGGACAGGACCAAGTACGAGGAAATGGTAACGCTGATGCTGGGAGATACGTCAACATATAAGACCCTGAACAAAGATCCGACCTCCACAACTGACAAAGATCACCGAGCCATAGTGAAAGAACTACAAGACAACAAAGAAATAGACCATGCCCTGTACAAAAAACTTGGCACATCCCACCCTTAGCCCCCGTATGCACGAGCTACAGTCAAGATCCATAAAGACCCGTCAAAGTTAGGTTGCTGGTTTGCAGTAGAGATACTGTGCATTACAGCACGGCCCAGCACCTAACCCAGTTGCTAGCACCACTGGGAAAGACGGCCAACTCCTTCGTTAAAGATTCGACTGATTTTTGTGAAAAAATCCTTCCCATCCAAAACCCGGGCAGGATGGTCAGTTATGACATGGTAGACCTCTTCACCAACATCCCTAGAGATCGGGCCATGGACATCATCAGGAGAAGAGTCACAGAATCACGACCCACTATGAAAACCTCCCTGACCATTGACAGCATTATGAAATTAGCGGAATCCTGTATTAACTCCACATACTTCACATGGGGCGACAAGGTCTATGAGCATATACATGGATTGCCTATGGGATCCCCTCTATCCCCGGTGATCAAAGAAATTTACATGACCGAACTTGAAGAATCCGCTCTCCTCACTGCCCCCATCAAGCCTATGTGTTGGTACAGAAAAGTTGACGACGTTTTTTCCATTCTCGAAGACGGTGATGACCCCACCATCCTTCTCAACCACCTGAATGCCCAACATCCGAGAATGAAATTCACCATGGAGAAAGAAGATGACAACAAACTCTCCTTCCTTGACGTCCTAGTCCACAGACAGAACCATACCCTCAAAATCAGCGTTTATAGGAAACCCACCCACACCGACCAATATATCCATTACCTATCCAACCACCCAAGTCAAGTTAAAGCCGGCATCATATCTACCTTAACCAGACGAGCCAAAAATATATGTTCAACAGAGAGCCTGCCCAGTGAAATAAACCACTTAAAGACAGTTTTTAGTGATCAAAACAAGTACCCCAAAGCCATGCTAGACCGAATTATCAACAAGACATTGCAACCCCAGCCGCAACAAAATCCAATTTCCCGAGACCCCAGCCCTGTTTTCATCGCTATTCCATACATTGGGCAGACCAGTCACCACATAAAACGACTCCTGAAAGAACAAGCCAGCATCGATGCGGTATTTTCCAGCAGCAGATCCCTTAAAAACCACCTTAACGCTACAGGACGACTACCACCAACCGACCCACCCCAGCCCAAGGGAATTATCTACAAAATTGACTGCTCCTGCCAGGAAGTTACATAGGAGAAACCATGCGACCCCTCAACGTCCGCATCAAGGAACATAAGGCCTCCAGCAATAAAACAGACGGAAAATCAGCCATTTCGGCCCACCTGACGGAACACCCAGGATACCAGATAAATTGGCAAAACATACACAAACTTTCCATCCACCAGACCGACCAAACAAAGAGAAGACTACAGGAAGCCATTCACATCAAAAGACACAAGCCTGCAATCAACAGAGACAGTGGACAGTTTGTACCCAGCGCATATGACAGCCTTATCAGCTTAGATGGAGATTATCACCGTGACCGTTAATCCTTTCCATTATCCTTTATGTACTTCTCACACGTTATGCTATTTATCCATGTGATTATCTCTTACCAATCGTATAATCCTCACACATATAAGATTCAATAATTTTGTCACTTTAACCATGAGGCCACTTTGAACATAATCTGCAATCACCCATTGTCTTCCCCCGCCTAGATGATTAGCAGATCACAATAGTCATATTCACTGTTTGATTATCTTTATTTTCCTGACATGATTAACTCATGAAGCCTATTGTGCAATGATTATTTTGTGACCTTGTTTGCTTGTTATCACTTGTATAAATACCCTCAACTGTACTATGTAGATCATTAGCTTTGAAAAAGTTGGAAGTATCTCCAAAGAAACATCAGCTCCACAGCAATAAAGAAGTTGTTATCCAAAGAATAGCATTGTGCAATTGCTTATAGGTAAGCATTTTTCTGGACACGCCCATGTCTGGGACAACTTTAGTATTCAGATCATAGACGTCGTCTATCCATCTACCAAGGATTTCCCGTTTGGATTTGAGAGAAAAATCCGAGAGCGGGAACTATTCTGGATGCTAGAACTTGGGTCAGTGTTTCCGTATGGTTTAAATGATAATGTCAGTGGGTTTGACAATGTTACAAACCGCCGTTCAAATATATCCAATATTACCCAGCTATTTAAACCTCATCAACGGAGACATCGTTGGAGAAAGTTTAATAGTGCGATGATTCACGATCATATCACTTTAAATTACTTAGTGGGTTTAACTAACACACCCAATAGTACACATAGCTTAAGTACAGTTCTGTATGCGTTACCTCTGAGAGCTTTAAATCATATAGCCAGAGATATGCAACAATCTGCGTCATCAGGAAATATAATACCACCCAAAATCTCTAAAGTATGTCAAGATATAGCGTATTTTCGGTTGTATCGTCCAGTGAACATAATCGAAACATCCCAAACCTCGAATCCTGAATGACTCAGAGGTACGCAATACAGTACCAAACTATTTTAAGTTCACAGAACCTCCTTGCATTTCATATAAATATACTAAATCTATAGCCACCAAAATATTCAATTACTCTAATGCTGTCAAGGAGTTTGACTGGAACTTATACACGTCGGGGGGCTATAGTTGTGATTGTGAATCGTCGAACTTTATCTATACACCATGCAAACATGTTGCGACTGGTGACGATGTGGTGAGTGATAAGGACCTAAGATTACTCCTGATGAAGGGACCTAAATATAGAGAGCCGAGAAATATAAATCTGAAGGCCGACCAGAAGATAGTCCTGTCTGCTTTGGAACAGTACGTTATTGATTGGTCTAAGCGAGAAAAAGTTGAACCTACAGTACTCGATGATTGGCTGGACCTCACCAAGAGCAAGGTCGTTGAAACAATCCGCCATATTGACAGAAGTACCCTTCCCCAAGCAAAACAAGTACTGAGAAACCCCAATTCGCAAGAAGTTCTAGCAAATCTCCAGAGTAAATTCGTCATAGTCCCAGCAGACAAAGCTCCAAATAATATAATATTCATATGTAAATATTACTATTACCAGGTGCTGGTTGAAGAATTGAGTGTAAACATATCGTCATCAAATAAGTCTACTTACTCTCCAACTGCATTTACTCTGGAAGATTTATTTAACAATCACAAAACGTTTCTCAAGGAAAGAGGTATTTGTCTTCCAACCAAACATAACGATATACCAAAAGTATTCTGGACTCCCAAAATGCATAAATCACCATACAAAGCTAGATTCATAGCTGGTTCTAGAAGCTGCACCATCAAGCTTCTTTCAACCCTATTGACGAGGGCCCTTCAGGAGGTAAAAGCATTTTGGGAAAGGTATTGCGCCACTGTTTCTAAAAACTCTGGCGTTGAATGTATGTGGATATTGAAAAACTCAAAATGTGTCTAACCCGGGGCTAGGGGCCGTGTGAACCCATGTACTTCAAGATCCTAATGGTACTCATATGAGCAGTCACAATCAAAGCGTGACTGAGATACATCATTCTTTAGATGACGACTTTACAACGAATATTATGGATTAAGAATACTGATCAGCGATACGGATTTGATATTTTTGGAACATCATGATGTCTTGCCGGCATCATTGAAAACTGTTGACCACTTCTCTCTTGCAGGAAACAAGCCTATGTTTATGTATACTATGATTGTCATTTTGAATTTGGTGCTAATACTGTTATATGGAATAGATCTTTGGATTATGGACGCGGATATTCTCTAATGGACGACGGCTGGATTATGAATGACGGACTAGACGCTTGTAATTACGGAAGAACTTGATGCTAAAGGTCACATACCGTATAGACATGTATCCACATGGGATTTCTCGACTCTCTATACCACAACCCCTCATCAGGACCTTATTGACCGTCTAAGTTCATTAATAGTATCTGTGTTCAAGAAAACTGATCGTAGATATATTAATGTCGGAAGCCATAAAGCATTCTTCATCTCTACTACATACAGGAGATATCATTCATGGGATGTTTCTTTGTTTATAGAGTTGCTTGAATTTCTCATTAAAAATATCTATGTGAAATTTGGCAACACAATATATCAACAGCATATAGGTATTCCAATGCGTACTAATTGTGCACCCCTATTGGCTGACCTATATCTGTTCTCTTATGAATATGACTTTATGCAGGCGCTTTCAAAAACCGATCCATTCAAAGCCCGTTCCTTCTCATTCACCAAACGCTATATAGACGATCTTCTCGCTGTGGATAATCGCTATATAAATGACGCAATGAAGGATATATATCCACCTTCACTGGATTTGAAGGAAACTACAGATAACCCTATAGGCACATCGTATTTAGACCTATATCTCTATAAAAATGAAGCGGGCCTTCTCTCTCGACGACTGTATGACAAAAGAGATGATTACAATTTCGACATCGTAAACTATCCCTTTCTGGACAGTAATATTCCAGTGGGACCTACATATGGCGTATACATATCACGCCTAGTAGCATTTGCTAGATCCTGTGTTAAATGTGACGATTTTAAACAACGTCACAAAACATTGTTGCAGAAACTTATAAAACAGGGCTACACCACCAAGCGCCTCCACTCAAAGTTTCTCAAATTTGGCGATACATATCGCATGCTGATAGCAAAATACGAGCGTAGCGTGCAAGATCTATGGCGTTACGTTTCGTAACTTGTGTCTAATTCCGCTTAACCCGGGGCTAGGGGCCGTATGAACCCATGTACTTCAAGATCCTCATGGTACTCATATGAACAGTCAAAATCAAAGCGTGAATGAGATACATCATTCTTTAGATGACGACCTTACAACGAATATTATGGATTAAGAATACTGATCAGCGATACGGATTTGATATTTTTGGAACATCATGATGTCTTGCCGGCATCATTGAAAACTGTTGACCGCTTCTCTTTTGCAGGAAACTAGCCTATGTTTATGTATACTATGATTGTCTTTTTGAATTTGGTGCTAATACTGTTATATGGAAAATGGAATAGGTCTTTGGATTATGGACGCGGATATTCTCTAATTGACGACAGCTGAATTATGAATGACGGACCAGACGATTGTAATTAGACATATATCTCTATAAAAATTAAAGGTGCCTTCTCTCTCTACGACAAAAGAGATGATTACAATTCCGACATCGTAAACTATCCCTATATGGACAGTAATATACGAGAGGGGCTTGCATATGGCGTATACATATCTCGCCTAGTAGCATTTGCTAGATCCTGTACTAAATGAGGCGATTTTGATCAACGCCACAAAACGTTCTTGAAGAAGCTTGTAAAACAGGGTATATCATCAAGCGCCACCACCCGAAATTTATCAAATTTGGCGATACACATCGCATAGCAAAATACGAGCGTAGCGTACAGGATCTATGGAGGTACGTTTTGTAACTTGTGTCTAATTCCGCTTAACCCGGGGCTAGGGGTCGTATGAACTTATGTATTTCAAGATGCTCATGATGTTCATATGAACAGATACATCATACTCTATATCATACTCTAGATAACGACTTTACAACGTATATCATATGGATTAAGAATACTGATCAGCGATACGGATTTGATATTTTTAGAACATGAAGATGTCTTTCTGGCATCATTGAAAACTGTTGACTAGTTTTATGTATACTATGATTTATCCTTTTAATTTGGCGCTAATGTTATTATATGAATTATGTCTTTGGATTATGGACGCGGAAAGCATTTAATGGACGACGGCTGAATATTGAATGAGGGACTAGACGCTTGTATCATCATTTGATATCTCCAAACAATGCAGTGGAAAAAACTCTCATTGTAGTTGTAGGGGAAATCAACTATGCATAAGAGTCTAGTCGGACATTTAATTATCAGCCGTCAACCATTATAATTTCATGATCCATAGACCTGATTCGTACGACAGCATTAACTCCAAATTCCAAATTAAAGCATAAATAAACATAAGCTGGTTTCTCGCAAGAGAGAAAAGGTCAACAGTTTTCAATGATGCCGGTAAGATATCATGATGTTCTAACAGTCACATCCGTATCGCTGGTCAGTAGTCTAATTTCCAAATGAATTTCAAGGGTCGCTTACTAAAGGCACGATGTATCTCAGTAACGTTTTGAATATGATTGTTCATATGAACATCATGAGGATGTCAACCTTGCGAGTTCTGGGCTATTTCCTATTATGATATGGAAGAATAAGTTTAGGAACGATCAAGTACTTGTATGTCCTTTTAGGCAAGAACAACGCAAGTATGGACTGAAAATACAGTGGATGCCTCGTTGTCGCCATTTTGAATTTTACCGCGATTCGTTGCACCTAATGGCACCATTAAGATTAGCGGAAAAGTCAGAAAGTTTCACGTCTCTTTACTCCCTTCTCGGCTGAGACGAGAAATGTGGTAGGTAAGTGAGGATAATCCCCTCCCCGGTCAGACAGGATTAAACTACATGAAGTTCATACGCACTTATGTAGAACTATCACTATATACAAGAAAACATCTTGGGCCACTGTTTTCTACGACCTGTCCATTTGATGCAGCAATGTGTTGCCTCAAACTTTTCCGTTATCATATATGTCTTTGATAGGCAAATATATTGACAATCGCATGCTCATTCATGTGATATAAGAACTATTGGAGAATACCTGTACATAGAGTGAGCAGGATAACCAGCATCACCAGACGGAAGTCCATGTTTCACCTTGATGTTGTATATCTGTATGAAACAAAGTATATATATTCTTTTATGTATATATTTATTTTATTCTTTTATGTATATATATGATGGAGACAAAAGCATGTCGCCAATGTTTAAATTTCAAAAGTTGTTAAGACTAGATTTTAATCTGATTTGAAGCTTTACGTGCATTAAAGTATCAGCTTTACAATCCTCAACCGAAACAGATAGTGTATCGATATGGTGGTTGGGTAATGAAAATAAAAATAAAAATAAAAATAAAAAAAAAGACTTGATCCAATGTACTTACGATTGTGACTAGATAAGATGCCGACCCGCGGCACTGGTTGAAAACTGACTGAGAATAGTGTACAGGTGACTACAACTTAGGGCATTTTTCTAGCAGAACTTTATTTCCAAATATGGATGTGGAGAACACCCCATTTTGAGGAGAAGGGGTGTTACTGTTAGACAAAGCTATTGAATAAACATACCTATTTTTTTGGAGCTGTACTATTAGTGTTTCATCCTATAAAGTATAACGTTTCTTCCATGGATGTAAATAGTACATCGGAGAGAATAAGACAGATTCAGCATGATGTAACCAGCCATCTACCATTATAGAATGACATCATTAAGATTAAGCTGTGTTACCCGATATACTTGTACTGGTCGGTCTGCATGGAAACTGCATGGTCTGTTATTCGAAAACAAAACAGGCCCGAGTCAATATGCATTTTTTATTGCGCAACCTTATCTTGTATCGGTTATCGGTTAGCGTGTCCTTTGGTCAAAACCAACCCAGAGAGGGGTGAATTTATCATACCATTTTCTTTACATTCACCTGATACCGCTTATCTTTTAAAAACCACGAATACGAAGATAAGTATTTCGACGGCTTCCGCCCATTCGCACTGAATTGAACTTAATTTATTAACTCTTCAATCCCTAGATGACTCGATGACGGCTGTATACAAGTGTCTAAAGGTGAACTCATGCTAAATTTTACGAAACAGAAGAAATGTGCACTGACGTCTGCACAAACTACAACTTCCTGAACCTTGATAACACAATATCAATGAATTCAGCAAGATTTGCCAAATGACAAACTTCATTAGTTACCCGATCCGCCGCTAGAGGGCGCTGTTCTGAATAGCTAACTGAATAGCTAACTGGCTATTCTAACCCCTTTCCCCACCGAATTTCCCCTCGATACTTGGAACAGCAACTATGTTAGACGAGCTCTACTGGATGACACCATTAGTTTCTCGATCCGCCGAGAGAACTGTTTGTTTATCGCTACGCTACGCGACCTCGTCATTATTTACCCACTCATATGATACAAGCATAACCAAGCAGTTATCATAATCATGTATCAGTGTATGGTATAAATCATCTGCAAGGATCAGAAACATGTTTAGTGATATTTAGTTCAAGTTGCCACATGAACAGGTACAATAAAAGCGTACCTGAGATACAACACATATCACGAATCGTTAGTTTTGGTATGTGCTTTAGAATAGGTTAACCGGAAGACTATACTGTGAAGTCATGCGACTCTGTCATTATGTCGGCACCTCCACCCACTTCCCTTATATGTGTTGTAATCTATATGGTGCAGGCTCGAACTTTCAGACAAGTGAAATTTATGATGGGGTAGCTGAAGACGAAGCAGGTAGGATATTGACCGACGGAACAAGAGATGACGGTGATGAATAAGTGATGTTTATAAGGAGCATGTGCCTGAAAAAAGTGTCTGCTGCGCTGAATATATTCCTACATGTTGAATGCCATTTCCCTGAGAGTATAATGCTAACTGCTCCACAAAAGATTTGATCAAATATAGGAAAATAACGTTCTTTTATTTCAACACCGCAAGACATTTACCCGTCAAATCCACACAGAAGTCACGGATGAACATATAAAGTCTGTGAAGCCGCTCATTTTTCACAAATAGTTACTTTATCTACAGGTTCATCAGTTCAGGACCATTATCACTTTCACTGTTCATGGTGGACACTGAAGCTAAACGCTCTTTAACATTTGGAGACCATAACTCGATGTATACTTTTCTTATTACTGCTCACTTGACAAATTATATAATCCAACCACATAATGGCATACTTTCTTTACTCGGATTGGCTGGCATTCATGATTATGTCGGTACACGGTTCACAAGGTTTATCGGGAGAAGGAAGTAAACATGCCTTCGTCGCAATATCTGTTGTGGCGACTACTACGTAAGCGGTCGTTAGTTTAAGAGGCCATAAGTAGAAATACACGAGCCGTCCTGATTGATTTAATAAATCACCCCTGAGCACAGAACGATTGGCCGTGAATCCACCTCGAGAATATCGAGAAAAAATGCAAAGAACCATGTTGTCTAATCAAAAAAACACAATCGCTCTCCATATGGTCTCTTAATTCTTATCCGAGTATGGCGTATAACGTTCGGCACACAGGTTCCAGTCAGATCACCGAAATTAAGCAACGTTAAGCTCGGTCAATACTTGGATGGGTGACCGGGTGCTGTACTGGCTGAGCTGATCAGTGTCCAGAATAATAGGAACTGTGGACTCTCGTGTTCTAGCACATGTAGCCACCGTCGTGATATGACTGATAAAATGTTGAAAACGACGTTAAACCCTACTCATTCACTCACTCACTTTATTCTTATCAGTGCAATATCAGTCGGTGTCTATGTGTCACCAATTGTCGACTAATGATTTTCCCTAGCAACTGATACTTTGGGACTGATATATGGAACAAAAACATGACATGCTACAATTCTACGCCATATAGTTCCCATTTATAGACCATATACCAAGACCTTGAAAGTGCTGTAGTTGCCATTTTAATTCACAAATCTGACAAGAAAATTTTCACTATATATTTGCTTGATAGTAGGTACCTAGATACACCTTTCTAGATATGGTGGACTTTCCGAAAGATATGGGAAAAGGTCTTATTTTGCGGGACCGGTCTTATTTTTTTTATTGATCAATTTTACTTAATATATTTGGTACACTTTTGAAGCCGAATGATTGGTTTTGTTACCTGAATGACTTGGATTTTCATTCGTTCACTAAATATGTCAGTAGAGGTCAAAATATCATTACCTACTTTTTCTTCAAATATCGATATATCCCGTGATTGAATAGCCTTAGAGATTTCCAGATCACGTTTGAACCTGAATATATTGAAGGAGGGCGACTGGAGCTGGTTTCAAGCCAAACTCTGACACGCTTGCCTTAATATATTGTGACAAACTCCGGGGGGTGGCTTTATTCGCATGGCCAAATCTGAATTTCTCATAAGTCTATTTTAGAATTCTTAATGGCACATGGGTGTAGATGTAACATCGCATGCATCGCATGCATGTAACTGGAAAATCACATGGTGATATGACTCGAACTCCCGTGGCGTACGTCACCAACCGCCTTGTCAGACAAACGCTCTAGCCCATTACAACACATCCCCTCGCAAAACATGATGGTGAATACGACTATATGCGGAAATTGCAAACATATGACCATTTAGAAACCCGTTCCTTCTCACTTACCAAATGCTACATAAACAATCGTCTTGCTTTAAATAATCCCTATATACCCACCTTCAATGAACAGTATTTTTGGGATGCCTTATGTGTTTGCCAGTTTCTTCTATCTTCTTCCGCTTCTCCCGCATCTTCTTCTTTCCCCACTTTTCTTTTCCGTCGGTAACATGTGAATGCATTTGTCAATCAACTGGGAACTGGGTTTTTATCTACAAATCCCCTTGTATGCAAATTTTCCTTTTGTTCAGCCTTTTCCGTCGGATAACTTCCGAATGCCTTCGTCAATCAACTTCAAATTTGTTGTGCGTATTGCTTCCGTCTAGAGGAAGACACCTATTGTTTGTCAGATCTGTCCGAAAATGGATATTTGTGTTTTTTTTAAACAATATCTATTATATGCAAATTTTCAATCTGGACCTATGGTAAAGTGGCTGTCTGTGTTTGGGTACAAATTTCCATATTCTCATTTGCATAGATAGCACATCAGTGATTGATCCACAGTCAGGACTCAGAAAGGTCACTGTTGGGGGTCAAAATACTGACTGGCCTTTGGCTCAATGTGTGACCTCTGAATCCAAATGCATTTAAAGTACATTCATTTCCTGGTTCACAAGTATGCTAATCAATTGTGTACAGTATGATGATATAAGGTCCTGGAACATGTACGTGTATATACATTCCTCTTCCAATGAATAAAACAGAGGCCTTGCAGATTTATTAATTCAAGAACATTTCGGTGCCAAATCCAGGAGGTGGAGGTAACAAGACCATGTATTTGTTTGTGCCTTTAGTTAAAATTTCATTTCCCGACAATTATTCCTGAAAAACTGAAGAGATTTTTATCGAGCCTGTAGCTCTAGCTGTGGGAGACTCGATATAGGGATCTAAATGATGTCTGTGGATGTCCGTTTTCCTATTCCTGTTCTTTGGCCTGTCCCTGTTCGAAAAAGTTGTTAACGTTTTGGACTTAGAAAATTGTTCCTGTCCACGGCTTCTCGGCCTCACGCTATGTCTCCTGAACTAAGCGTCGCCCGACCTCCCCCCCCCCTCGCCCCCGCCCTTTCCAAATTCTCATATTTCCGGAGATTACATGATGCTACACTAACTCATCCTATGCACTACCCCCGGGGGGATGTCTCCACCACTGGGGCACTAAATGTTGAAATTTTTCCTATCCACAGCTTCTTAGCCTCAGGTGATACTAACCTACCTAAGGTTTAAGATGCAGTGTACATTGTTTATACACACATAAATGCCGAATCACCTACAATATATTCCTTTATATTAATTACTGATAGATTATTTATTTCATTATTTTATATCAGTGACACAATATGAAATAACCGGCGGGGTTCCCGCATTACCGAACCCCTGTTAGTTTTGAATTTCGTGTCGCCTTAAATGAAGGACACCATTTCCTTCACTTTTGCAATCAAATCATTCTATTCCACATCATATGATTTACCCCAAAGCTTTTGCATGAACCATATTTTATTTCAGAAATTTTAATTTCTCATAAGGCTATGTTACAATTCTTACTGGTTTTGATTCATCAAAGAGTAGGTCTTCTTGCTTGTGAAGTTTATGTGATTTGTTTGAATTGAAGTCAAGTTCAAGAGTTCAAGGTACACATTTACCAACAAAAATCACAGGCAACCTATCTTTAGGAGTTAACCGAGTAGTATTATAGTAGGATATCAACAACAGCTTTTAAGGCACATTCGAAACTTTTGTTTAGTGTATTATGTTCAGAAACGATAAATGCCAGTTTCTGGGAAATCTATTTAGACGAAGATAGGGGCTGTGGTAGAGTGAACTCCATGCTGTATTAATGTATTGCTTCATCTTACGCATGAGACATATCGCTATGTTACCCAGAGATAAACCATGTCCATTTTCCGAATTTAGTGGAACCGTTTGTCATCAGAGGTCAACGGTCAGGTCATACATGGCATACCAAGTTTCTGCATACCGAGAGCTAATGATTTCAGGAGATCTCCATTGCTGGAGATGCATTCTTTCCCCTTTTCCGTGGTGATTACATTGCGCCACCGATCGCCAAACAGGATATATCCCCCATAATTGTAATATTTATCTAATAGCTCAGGCTGGAATACTGCTCTGAGCAGTTAGTCTTGCAACAGGGGCTAAAAAGGGACTTATTTTTCGATCAACAGGGCGAGCGGTACCAAAGTTTTCATCAGACCTTAAATTAAGCATTCAAATGTAGACATCATGAAATCCAATGATATGCTCAAAGGTTGTACGAGATGCATACGTCGCCACTTCCAAGTAAACAATGAGATAACATGTAGCAATTTTTCAATATTGCGATCCAAGATGACGGACGTTGATGACGGATTCGAGGGCGATATTAAAGTAGAACTGCGTATTTTTGGAAACAGTAGTTTATTGAGATCGGATAGATTGTCAAACAAATTTAAATAAGACAGATGAACATCAAGATCATTTAGTTCGATGATGGCTAATGGCACATGATGTAGCTGATACATCGCAAAGCATCAGCATATGCGAAAAGAAAACAAGTGTTTTAGAAGAAAATGCGTTTAATGGAATTGATTCTGACTCGAACTCCCGTGACTTACGTCACCAACCGCCTTGTCAAACAAACGCACTAGTCCAGTGCAACATATCCCCTCGCAATACCTGGAAGTTTCCATAAAAGTGAATACGACTATATGCGGAAATTCCAAACATATGACCATTTAAATGCCCGTTCCTTCTCACTTACCAAACGCTACGCAGACGATCGTCTTGCTTTGGATATTCCCTTAATTGATAACGTGAAGGATATATCCGCCTTCACTAGACAGTAATATTCAGGGAGGGTCTGCATATGGTGTATACATATCTCGTCTGGTGGCATTTGCTACATCCTCTATAAGATGTGGAGATTGACTGAATTGTGGCGATAACAAAATCTCAAAGTTATCTCACCAAGCCCCTCTGCACTCGTTCTCAAATTTGGTGATAAATATCATACCCTCAGAGCAAAGTTAGTGCGCATGCTTGCTGGTGCTACGTCGTAACTCGTGTTTCGCTTCGCCTCAATTGTGACCAGTTACCGTATAAACATCATGTAATGGAGACCTACACGATATTCATGTGAGCAGTCATCCTCAAAGCCTGATTGATATGATACACATCAGTGATACGGATAGGAATACCAAGCCGTCGGGCTCGGCGAAGTTGATCGGTCCATTCCAAAACACAATATACAATACGTTGTGAGAACTATTTCTAGTTGGAGTTTCAAAGTCAACCCCTACAACTGTACATTTGGAAAATCGTTGTTTGCACATGCTCCAAATGAATGCCACATTGCAGCCTTGGCTATTCCTCAACACCAAGAGCTGTAGATACCCGGAATGTTACATTTATAACTGCACGAAGAATGAAGTTGGTATATATTCAAATATGAAAGCAGGAAATCTTCAAAATGGATACCAAACATCATGTATCCGAGCCTGAGGAACCTAAACTGGGAATCTTCGACATATGCAACTGTTAAGTGACAATCTCGCGTGGTTTTTAAATGCCTTGTTTTCTGTGGGTATAACTGTAAATGTATTTTTCCCCAGTGTGTGACTACTTCGGAAGCTATATTTTGGGGGCTTGATTTTGAAGCAAATACATTCAAGATCGCACATTCATTGCTTTATTTTTAGGAATTTACCGTCGGTTTATAGATGATTCATTTACAAGTGAAATTGGTATTCAGTCTTAATACAAGAAAGAAACCGCGAGATCCATTGTATAATGGAGCGATATGCAAGAGTGTGGTTGATTACTTGTATAATTCCGTCTGAAGGTTAAATCAGATACTTTTGATGATAAAATAAGTTTGATGTCCTGATCATTTGTTTGTTAGCCTTCTTAGTCGATCTGTTTCCATGCTTCGCGGTTATTGCTATATCTGGTCTCTAAGAGTGCAGTGTCTGGGAGTGCATCATGTTCGGACGTGACACACCATGCCATGGTGTATTCATTAAATCAATTTTGGAAACCGCAATGCCTTTGTGTATACCTTTCTCGTGAGAACGGAACAGAACTTCAATTTGATAAGAAGGTATTTTGTGAATAACGATTCATAGCAGGCAATGGTATGGCACTATGTTGTATGGCATATGGTTCCGCTATTAAAACAGTTCCCATTCTACCAGGAAAATGTGCCAGAATGTACCATGGTATATTGGGGCAATTGTAAAATGGATTTTGTCATGGGTGAACCATGTCATACTTCGGTTTCACAATTATCGTGTACTTTCCTGCTACATGTACTAAGGTAATTCGGTCGATTTTGGCATCCCACGATTGGTTAAACTGTGGTATAATTTTACTATCGTATATAATGGCTGTACCAGTCTCATGCTATGGCATTTTGGAGAAACATCGTGATTCCTCTCTGTACACTACTGAATGGCCACCAAAAGAAATAGCTTTATAACAAAACTGTCTTACTACAGTTGCCGAGATATGGATCTGTGACAGAGAATTGGCAGTCTTCTTGGCCCTAAAACACAAACACAAGAATGTTCAATCGATGAGCCGTATTTTAACAAAAACTGGAATTCTGATGATGGGATGCCCACCATTTGTCGGTGAGATCTCAAAACTTTTACACAAAGTAGTCTCCCTTGTATGGCGACTGATACATTCACATTTTGACTTGCTGTGACACATTCATTACATTCCTTCGGTATATTTGTGCGATAGTTTTCTGCCATTGCTTCTGTGCTTTCTTTTAAACGCATCGTATACCTGTATAACTGCATATACAAAGCAGATTCATTGTGGAAGAAAAGCAGGCCGAGTTGCATATAAATTACATATATGCGTACAATGTTATTCTCTCAACGGTATTGGAAGACGGATGCGGTCATTTGCGTTTTCGCCTTTTCCACCTGGTATTTCTGTAAAACGCTACTAATGTATTACAATCTAATGAGATTTTAGTTTGAACAGTCAACTCTCGTGGAATAAATTACTCATTGTGGAAATACATCGATTTGGAAAATTACCACATGATATTCACCATCTGCATGCAGGACATACAGGACGCTTACATGGTGCAATAAAGACAAGTGATATTACAGTGCTAGACATCACATTATCAAGTTCCTGTTGCTTCTCAGCAAAATGCGTTGAAGAAACAGGAACCCGCATTTGAGCGTGACATCATGGCAGTAAACTTGTGATATAGATGAAGTTAACAAAAAAGTGCATTATAATTAGTCATTCAAAGTACCCAAATCATCTCCTCGTGTGCACGGTGATTCATTGGATGTAGAATTTCAGCAATTCGAGGCGTATCCTCATTATCATAATGTACCAACCGTACTGAGCATTCTTAGTGATATTCAGGTGAAATTGAAAGAGCAAATGGTAATACTTCATAATGTTCCGTAGGCAGGACCGATTTCTCAGCTCAGTATGACTGGAGATGGTGCTGAACTAACTCAGTTTCCGAGCCTCGATGACATTTGATGCTCCAAATAATCCAAATGGTTCACCCCACAATTATGCTCCCGCTCACGACATGCTCGTATGTTTATAACCGGCCATATTTGGAGTTTCTATACAAGGGGAATTATTCTCTGATTCTTTTAGTCGAATATAAATGAAATGTACCTATATTTAGAATCAAAATAATATATGTATATTAAACTGTGAGGTCGCTTTATGAGTAGCTATACTCTGTTTACTAATGTACCAATATACCACAGTCTGTCCATTTTAATTCGTCGTCTACTTTCGAGCTTGTCAAAAATCAGTAGTTGACTCTACATAAAGTTTCTTTTTGGCATCGTGTAGAACGACCAAATGAGCACCATTACTCCGTGATATCGATAATATATCACGCTTGAAATAATTATCTCCATATAAAACTCCAGTACAGTTGTTTCATTTACCGGAGCTCATAATTTATTTGAGTTCACTAACACAAAGTTCAACAATGCCGTGTACGATCAGAGAGGTGTGTGTTCATCATTCGCCAATTTCACTGGGCATATAAGCGACACTCCCACGAACCGACTGTTATTATTTTATAGGGCATCGATGACCTTTGTGCCAGTGAGCATGAATACATTATGATGTCTCCCCATGTAAATGTACTGGAGTTTTATATGGAGAGAATTACACAGTTATTTCAAGCGTGATATATTATCGATATCACGGAGAACTGATAGTCAGTTTGTAGAGTTCAGTTTGTTCTACACGCTGCGAAAAAGATAATTTAAGCAGATTTGACTATTGATTTTTGACGAGCTCCAAAGTAGACGACTATATAAAATGGACAAACTTTAATGCTATAGGTTACATTGTAAGATATTCTGCGTGGTGTATATAATGAGTGTATACAAGGTAGTGGATTACTGGATGGTCTCTCTCTGTAAACCCGAGGGATATTTCACTGTAGATTCTAACATCATCGTTATCAAGCACATTTTATGGTTCACCGTGTTAATCGATAACGTGGAGTGGATGTTAGTGGAGTTTTAACAGAGGAGTTGACATTAATCAAAGGGTCTTCTGATATGATCACACTGCGTCTAGAATGCATTAAAAATGACGTTCTAACTCCTAGATTTGATTGTTGAATATGTTTCATATCACATAATACAGGTTTTTCTACACGTAATACGTGTGCAGTATAATCATTACTAACTCATGTTGTTATGATCATTTCTAACTCATGTAGTTATGATCATTTCTAACTCATGTAGTTATGATCATTCCTAACTCATGTAGTTATGATCATTCCTAACTCATGTAGTTATGATTATTACTAACCCATGTAGTTGTGATCATTCCTAACTCATGTAGTTATGATCATTCCTAACTCATGTAGTTATGATCATTCCTAACTCATGTAGTTATGATTATTACTAACCCATGTAGTTGTGATCATTCCTAACTCATGTAGTTGTGATCATTCCTAACTCATGTAGTCTAACCCATGTAGTTGTGATCATTCCTAACTCGTGTAGTTATGATCATTCCTAACTCATATAGTTATGGTCATTTCTAACTCCTGTAGTTATGATCATTACTAAACTCATGTACAAATGTAGTTATGATCATTACTAACTCATGCAATTATGATCATTAGTGACTGGTGTATTTATGATCATTACTAACTGATGTAGCTATGATCATTACTAACTCACGTATTTATTTATGTTGTCGATAGCTTATGCTCAAATGCACAATGTGTTGATATTTAACATTCAGTAGTGCAATCACTTTGTGTATATTGGGATAATATTCGATTGGTAGAAATGCCATATTTGTTGTAGTAATGACCTATCAGCAATTTTAAATAGACTAACGGTGACTTCTCTTTGTAGGAGAAACCTTTGATAGACTATTTATTCCTATAGTCTGTTTCTGAAACGACTATCGATCACGACTGACAGGCACTGTAGCAGCTACTAATGACACAATTGTTGTGTCATTAGTAGTTATCAGGTCTCCAGCTAATGTCGTAATTGCTTCGTAATTAGGCGACTCTGCTTGCATAGTCAACCAATGTTGTCGCAATTACGACATTAGCTGGCGACTCTGAATGCAGATTCGACCACTAATGACGCAATTACGACAATTGTGTCAGTAGTAGTTGATATTTCAGGTCTATCACACGCCTCATTCGCGAAACACAGCGGAACGAGCACACGATACTCCATACCAAAACACTGAAAACATTACTGTATTCATGGCATACCAATAGATGTATCGACAAATATAATCAAAAATGCGGAATGCACAAATCAATCAGAGGTTGTCGGTGTAAACTACAGCTTCTGGTGCAAGGCGTAAGAACATGTGCGCTCCCCTCTGAAAAAGCTGTATCCCAAGCGTTTTGTGATGGACGTTTGCTTATTCTTCGGAGTCAATCTAATGCCTTCCATATCAGTCATACCATGGATGAACATGGCACAATACCAGCTGTCCAATCAGATTCTATGATTGCCATTTCAAATTTGGTGATTCTGGATTAACCAATCAACTGACAGAACTATTTCTTCCGGTTTACCTTCTGGTCTTATTGTACAAGCCTCCCTTAACATATTAAGTTATAGAAATGACAATTTGGTATGAAGTATAGTCCTACGAAGCAATTTGTTTACATGGAAATAATTTCTTAGAGGAAAAAAGTTTAGCCGTCAGCGGGAATCGAACCCTCAAACCGAAGAGTTGCTCTCACCATCTGTGTGACAAACAATGTAACCGTCAGCGAGAATCGAACCCAAGATCCCTCTAATCCGTATATTTGCTGCAACTCTAGGGTTTGATTACCACTGACGGCTAATTCATTCTTTCTCTCGGAAATTATTTTCACATAAGTTATGTCTCCAGCTGTTAATTGTTATAGCAAGGTATTCCCTCACGGCCTATTTATTGATGAAATCTGCTCGAATCTGGAGAATACATCATTAACGTACTTTTCTCGTCAACAGGTTTTATTAAAACGTGATCAATTGCATTGCATCATACAACTTCTTATTCTCGATCATTATACTTATTGATTTTATTTATAATAAGGCATGTGTATTTGTAATGGATTTGTGAATTATTAACATGGTTTGTTGATCTTTTACTCAATTTCGTCCCTTCTTCTTGTATAATATAATTGTTTTCTCATGTATACAATTAAACCCCAAATGAGCTAGTTTGCAAAACAAATATTACTTTCCAAATATATAAACGTCAGAAGAAAGTATTTTAGCTAATAGGTCACACAATTTGAGTTTCATCTATACCATTCGCTCATCTTGGATGGTACAATTGTACGTTCCACGTGAACGATGTGACATTACTGCTGACATCACGTAGACATATGTATATAATGTCCTGGCACAGTGGGGCACCAGGAGCGAGGTTACGCTACCACCTTTTCGACGAGATTGCTGTTTTACATCATGCAGATTAGATTTGTGCTTTGATTTCGGATTGGCTGGCTCGAGTCGATATTTTGCATATACATTTGTTTATAAACTAATCGTGTGACAGACCTCAGTGCACATTATCATTATATTTGTAGCTTTTAACATGCATAATCTACACCTAATAAACATCACATCAAAGATTTCATTACTCAGCTGATGTGTTTCAGATGACATTCGCCAGACCAAATGTGCTTTGTGGGTTTTTAAACTCATAACATCGGTTCAAGTTTTGTTTTTAAAATGTGTAAAATTGTTTATAGGTATGGAATTGTGAAACATTATATGTATATATATATATATGAAACTGTATTTTTGAACATTTTACGACGTTAAATAAAAAGTGATTCTCCGATTTGTTGGAACGACTCTTGCTGTCATCAATAATGTCTTTCACGGCTACTCACCCTATGCATATACCTAGGACAAACTATCGTATGTTCCGCAAATATCACTGTGACATGTCACCATTAGTCCATTCGAGAAGCGACTGAAGTTGAAACCCATCACCAAAACTAAAACATCGTACTGGTCAAACGGAGTCACGTGAGTTAAATTTGGGACGATTAACTTCGATTTTCTGAACTCCTTTCATTGCAATATCACACTGGCACGTAGCTGTTGTGACTGTCTTGGCAACTCCCAACCATGAATTGATAATTGAGGCACCGCGAGATGCGACAGGCTTTGGTATAGCAAATACAGGAGGTATTTAAAAGGTCGCACAGAACGACACAGAAGCGACAAAAATACAGCATTGAAGCAATATATATATATGTATAAGGCCACATCAGAACGATATAAGGGTGAAATTATTGTCCTAAAGCGACAGATTGCAATGATAGTTGGGGGAAACTATTTTTCTTTAACACAACACCGCGACGACAAAAATCAAAGCTGTCCCTTTAGATAAAGCGACAGAGAATGACAGAATGGAAACAAATCTTTTTCCTAAATCAACATATTAAACAATATTTTTCTACACGGCAACCCTATACGACCGAAATTGATGGAAACAATCGCTTTTTGTAAAGCGACGACAGGATGGAAGCAGTCTATTATTCGTCAGCGAAAGAACGACTGAATGAAAATGGCGACAATAAAAACACACCTTCCCGCAATGACAGTGAGTGAGTGATATGATTTAACGTCGCTTTCAACACTATTTCAGTCATATCGCGACAATTAGTTCTTATTCCTTTTCACACTGGGGAACCCCGCGGGCGCCTCAGTTAGTCGCAGACTAAAGACATTATATATAGTCTCTAGAATATAAACACTGCATTTTTGTACAACGACAGAACGGAAGCAGTCTATTTTGCTTCAGTAACAAAATGAGAGAAAGTCTCTTTCTCGATATGGAAAGGTTTTTTTTCGGCGATAGGATGCCAGAATGGAAACACTCTTTTCCATAAGTGACTGATTAAAGACCATATAATTTTGTACGAGGCAACAACATCACAACTATACGGAATGGAAACAGTCCCAGTGTGTAACGTTAGGAAAGAAAACAGTCATTTATTTCTTGCGCCAGAGCAACAGATTGGAAACATAATACAGCAACATATTACAGCGACAGATGAGGAAACTATTTTTCTATAACACAACACCACAGCGGAAGAAAGGAAACACTGTTTTACTGAAGTGAGAGATTGAGATAAATGTATTTTTTGCACGGCAACACCACACCGACAGAATGGAAACACTATATTATTTTCTTCGGCTATAGAACGACATAACGGTAAGTCTCTTCTACAACGACAGAACGACAAAATGGAATTTAACAGTCTCATTTTACAGCGACAGTTTACAGCGAAAGTTTGAGGAAACTATTTTCTAGAAGGCAACACCACAACAACAGAATGGAAACAGCCCTTTTTATAAAGCATCATAACGACATTGTGAAAGCAGTCTACTGCTCTTTTACGGCAGAATGGAAACTATGTTTTCCTAAATCGAGAGATTGCAGTGCCGGTTTAAGGAGACTACATATTATAAAACGCAATATCACAACGACAGAATGGAAACCATCTGCTTTTTCTAAAATGACAGAGAGGAAGCATTCTATCCTCGTTATTCGACAGAACAGTCGAATGGAAACCGTGTCTCATTTTCTTATGCAGCAAACCAGAAACACTGCCTTTTCTAGAATCAACAGTTTCAGGAGGTTACAGTATTCATCAAAAGCCAAAACAGAATAACAGAATGAGAACAGTCGATTTTTGTATGCTACAGAATGGAAAGTGTTTTTATTAAAGCGAAACTCCGCAGTGACAGATTTGAGACTTTGAATGGAAGTAGTATGTTTTTATTGTAGAAAACGACAATGGAAAACATCTAAGCGAGTAGCGACAGAATGCACAGAATGAAAACACACTGTTTTTGTATAGTGTCAAAACGGCAAGGATTAAAATTCTGGTATTCTATCCGCTACACACCTGCCTCAACCTGCAGTGGATATAATATTGAATTTTGTGGGCAACAGTGGATCATTTCCAAGAGCATTAATATTCTATAAACTGACTGTTAACCAAGAGTATATATTGCTTTCCACAACTGGATCTATGCCGTGTAGTCTAAGTTGACGGAACATCAGAATAATTGCTACGTATATTACATTCTAATTTTCTATAAAGATGATCATCACTCAGCTGTCGTGAGTAATTGGTCTCTAAATAAAAGGTGACAGGATAACCATAGACGGTTTAAACCAGCCCAGTCCCCATTTACGTACATCTATTTATTAATGGTGAATATTTTTTGTAACTCCTTCTTGATATAGACAATGTTTGGCTTTTCCGGTCGTACCTTCTGCTTGTAGATCTGTTATTTTATTGCTAAATGATACAATTCAGTATATTTTTTCTTTTCTCACTCAATCATAACATAACAGTACTTTCACTTAGTCTTGCCATTATCCGGTTTACTCTACTATTTGCTGCCAAATTGACCTAACTTTACCACAATTCCAAAGTAAGTGTAAGACCGTCTCATTTTCCTGTTCGCAGAAGGCGCATAAACTGTTAACTTCTGGGTTAATTTTAATTGCAGCAATATTCGGTAACTATTCCATATTGAAACCATCTCAGCGTTCGTGGTGCCTTTTGCTGCAATGATGTTAAATATTTTCCATTCTTTTTCACTGAAGATCTGTCCCCCACTTTATAATTGCATTGCTATTTTGAAACAGCTATTTGTTAGAATTTCGTACAAATTCTTACATCACTTCATATTTTTCACTAATGAAAGCATGTGTGAGGGTATAAATGAAAGTATCAGAGGCTTAAAAAACTCGTTTATCTCAAACTTACGCGAAGCCTTCCTCAACACTTCAAGTACACAGTTAAATTCTAGAAAGTTAGTATCCCGACTGTAAACAGCTTTGAACTCTTCATATTTGATAAACTGTCATCTTGAATTTATTAAGTCATTCATAAACTTAATGCCTTTCTGCAACCATCGTTTATACATGAAAGGCCGGTTTGCAGTTTCGAAAAGGTTATCATTCCCAGAGAATCCCGTCCTAAAAGCATCCTCTGGAGTTTCTTTATAGATGATATTTTTTTTGTAAGGAACTCCACGCTCTTAACACTTCTCGCCAAGACTGATTTTTCAACACTGGTATTACGTTATTTAACAGGGTATATGAACCGGTTTCCAAAATATTATATCTTGGGAATTTCCTTCAACAAAGGGTATGCCCATTTCGGATCTGGGTGTAGCATCTGTCTCAACCGAGACAGATTTTGAGCCTGGATGAATTGTTCATGTGACTCTGTACATGTACGCTGTAGAACGTTCTCTTTGATGTGCTCGCTGAAAGGACACGTAGACGTCTCTTCAGTCAAAACAATGACGGTTACTCACAACTTGAGTTCAAAAAGGATGAAATACACGACACATTGCTGGCTTCTATTTTGTTTTCAAATATGAGCATATTCGGAAAGGTCATGAGGTCACGAAGGCTGTTCGGAAAGTCTATTAATAAACGACTGATCCTAGTCGTGAAGAACTCGTCTTCTGTCATGGCTCGGATTTGTCAGACAAACCATGACTATGGATGATGTCTTTACTGTTCTCCTGAACCATTGCTAGTTGTATATGTTACATGAATTTAGAAACTATGACTATGAAAATAAGAAATGCTAATCACCGTATTGCTTTATCTAGACCGATAACTTCTTCATATAAGTTGAGAATTGAAACAGGAAGACACGGGAGTAATAGAATTGACCGTGAGGAGCGAGTATGCCAATGTTGTGACACAAACCAAATTGAAAATGAGTATCATTTTTTGTTAGTATGTCCCCTTTACAGTAATATTCGTGAAATCTATATACAAAAATATTATTGAAGAAAAACAAGTGTCTTCAAGGTCATTCAAGTTATGTCAAGTAATTCACAGGGAGTCCCACGTCAACTTGGTAAATATACATATGAAACATTTAAACGGAGAGAAGCATTTTTTTAAGTAGCTCACGTTCACTCCTTTGTTCAAAGAGTTTGTCTCAAGTGTAAGTTAAACGAACATCTTGTAGTCTAGGGTCATGCATATTTCAGAAAATTATTTCAGCTGATTATTACGTGCATATGGTTGTATGAATGATCGCTCCGACAATCCAATTTCAGATGTATATCATGTACTATGACAAGGAGCAGGATATGCTCAAGTCTAATAAACCTAAACCTATCCAAACTATAATCTTTCAATAGATATTGTTCTAAAAACACGATGAACAAACAGACGGACGAACCAGGCAGACAATACCCTTCGGGCAAAACTGGTCAAGGGTTAATAATCAATAGGATTCTCATTAGCAATCACAATCCACATCTCTGATTCGTACTTATAGCACCAACATAACAATTTTCAAATGATTTAGAGATTTTTCAACACCAGTGACCCTGATCTTTGACCTTTTGATCTCAAACTGAATAGGGTTTCTCTTTGATGCATGGGTAAGATATATCTGAACTGTGGTACCAATCCATATCCATGACCACACGGACAAGCAAAGATTAACAAACGGACAGACGCTCCGACAGACAGACGGGCAGACGCATCGTATTTTACTCCTCATTTCATAATGTACGTATAGTAAAGGAACTAATGCCCCGATTCAGCCCAGGGGGCAATGTTCGTAGTTCGTACCCCCAATGCGTCTGAATATGGGACAGGCTAGCTACCCGATAGATCGCTATACACATAAAGTGCTGATAGCTGAAAACCGCAAAATGAGTGAAAAATATTGTCTGTAAATTTCACGTTATTCCTTCGCGTAATTAACACCCACTGGCAATATTTACGGCAAGCAGAATGGCTCAGTTGCACAGTATTGAGAAAACAAAGAAGCACCTCTCTGCCCACTGATCCGTGACTTCAGCTGATCAGCTATTGGGTTGTATACTTGCACTAACCCTATCTTTTAACACAAGAGACTATTTTGAACTGGTGATAACCGACATAATTTTATACACATGTACTATATTTTCTCAGTATTTAATGAAGTGTCATTATGCTTGAATAGTGGGGAAATATAGTACATGTGTAAAAAATTAGGTCAGTTATCACCAGTTCAATTTGCAACTGAGCCATTCCAGTAATTTCTAAATCGCGAAGGTAAAAAAATCGGACTTGTTTCAGTGAAAATCGAACTGGCTCACATCGTATTTTCATTCCGTCTAAGTGATCACTGACCTATTATGTTTGAATATAATTTCTGAACATTAATATTCTGGTTTCAGTAAAGTAGGTTTCGTAAAATGAACTCCGGTCATTTAAAATTACGAGGGATAGGGGAAATAATTACTTCCTTCTATTCTACACCTACACTCGTGTTCTGTGATTCTTTCCCGATTATCGTTCGTCTTAAGGATGTCCGCTGCTGGTAATCAAAGTAATTGACTTTTTGGATAATGTGTGTTGTTGCATTCATAATTGTGTAATATGAGGAAAGACAAAGAAAAAAATATAGGTTTGTCTGCATTTTTTAGCTGTAGGCAACATTAAATAGACTGACCCATGCTCCACTTGATAACCCAGAAAACATAGGGAATAGCCCTAGTTTTGAAGCATATTCATGAAAAATTCATCTAAATATTATTCAACTTGTTCTTATCTTTTAACTGTTGGCAGATAATCACAATGTCTATCAAAATTTATCAAATTTGGTGGATGTTGCTGTGCAAAATTCTCGACTAGACGGTTTTTAAAGGAAATCCCTTTCTCTCAACCTATAGGAAACAGAGATAACCTAATAGGAAAACCAGGTAAAATGGTCGCCAAAGCCAAAAACAACCAGCGGACATCTTTAAAAAGCAGACGTCTTGTTTTCATACATTTTCTGACGACGTGAGGCTCTTTTGGGGGTACCGGCTGTCGGGTTGGGACAACAAGTTCTGAAGCACGCCTTTATGCATCTGACCAAGCACTTCGAAATCGAATAGTTGAGGAAAAGATGAATTCTCTATATTTCGTGGGCTCATGATGAGAGATAACGTTATTTTATTTCGGTTATTTTATGCCGAAACTTGCTCATATTTATCCTCTATCCGTGTATGGAGCATCATGTTGCATTTCACCTTTCGTCCAAATGTTGTAGTTTCAGTAAAGTACGTTCCTTTTAAGGAACTCATCTCATTAACATTGATGAGTTATAGGGAAAATAGCTACTTTAATCTATCGAAGTGTTCGCCATTGGTACGTAAACGGACTCATATGGTTTTTCTTTGTAGTATTTTTTTTTCTAGAATGAAAACCAACCAAAATTACAAAAGAATCACGTCCTCACGAATAATTCGGGTTTTTTTCCTGGTAGAATTTCTCGATTCTCTCCCATCTTTGAGAATCTCGATATCGAGACAGATCTGTCGACCAAAACAGGACTATATTTGGAGAAGCTTCAAGTTCCTATAGCATAATTTAGTTCTTATATTTTGAACGAATACATTCGTTCAAACTTAAGGTCGGGTACACCGACCAAATTTTCCTTGACTAGTTTTCATATATCCGTGTGAACGACTGACCACAATATTTTTCACAAATTCTCCGGCTGACATGCAGTTTCTTAGATCGTATGTATTAGTAACCAGCTTCATTTGCCGACAGCACTCGGTCATATCCGTTTATACTCGTGTATAGAATGATATCGCTACTTTTTGCAACCGGAAGCCGGTTATACTGATTGTCTTGTGCGTTCTGAAAAAGACTAAATCATGGTATTTGGTCTGCTTCTTGTACATGTTGTTGTAAGCCACAGATTGGTTATTCCAAAGGATCTCCCGAGGTTGTAGTCCGTCAAGCAGTACCGCTATGGCTCTATTTTACACAGTTCACGTGAGTAGTATATAAAGGACCGATTCCTTAGGAAAAAAATAGTTCCGGCAAGCAAAGTGGCCTCTGCCAGAGTTTGGCCGCCATCTTGAATTTTGTGGAAAAAAAAAGGGATGTATTCCTCCGCGGTGATGCGGTCTGGCGGTGATGCGGTCGCCGAAAAAAGCTTCCGCGGAGAAACTTGAAATACGCTGCATGGTCCGATTGGGTCGAGTGAGGTATCAAAGTGAAGCATTCGTGAAGGGGCATCTGATGGGCTGGGTGTGGGGTTGAAATATCGGCATTCTGCGCATGCGCGGTGGCCAAAGGGTATGAAAATAGACGTTTTGGAGCTAGGGGAGCCACTAATGGTCCAATGGGGTCATATGAGGTATCAATGTGAAGCCTATGTGAGGGGGCATATGACTGGACTAGCGGCTCGGGCGTTGTCACCATTCTGCGCATGCGCAGACAGGGAATTGTGGGAAAAGGGTATGGAAATAAACGTTTTGGGATCTAGGGGAGCCCCTAATGGGCCGATGGAGTCGTATGAGGTATCAATGTGAAGCCTATGTGAGGGGGCATCTGACTGGACTAGTGGCTCGAGCGTTGTCACCATTCTACGCATGCGCAGACAGGGAATTGTGGGAAAGGGGTATGGAAATAGACGTTTTGGGATCTAGGGGAGCCCCTAATGGGCCGATGGAGTTGAATGAGGTATCAATGTGAAGCCTATGTGAGGGAGCATCTGACTGGACTAGTGGCTCGAGCGTTGTCACCATTCTACGCATGCGCAGACAGGGAATTGTGGGAAAAGGGTATGGAAATAGACGTTTTGGGATCTAGGGGAGCCCCCTATGGGCCGATGGAGTTGTATGAGGTATCAATGTGAAGCCTATGTGAAGGGGCATCCAGTCATCGGTGGGTGCATGTAAAACTTTCTCCAGAAAAAAGGAAGCGGAACACGGACTTTACTCCTAAAATAGGGGAAAACACCTATCAACCCTAGCCAAAAGGGCTAATATTGGTCCCCGGGCTTAACGGGGCTTGCCTATCAATAGAGGTATCTCCCCCTAGTTCCAGGGTGGGTGTATGTAAAATTTTTCTTGAAAAAATACGGAACACGGACTTTATCCTAAATTACGGGAAAATGCCTATATGGGATATGGGGGGTATAGGACCATCCTGGGAAACCTACTTCTCGACATTTGCGGTATAGGTTGTGGGGTCTCGTTTTCTTAGTCTCGTCAAGACAAACATGATAGGAAGTGTCGCGGAGCGAATCGTTGAAATTTTTGGAAAAAGTTCAGGGAGACCCATATAGTCCCATACTAGGGGTATAGGACCAATGTTTGTCCCACTGGGAAACCTACTTCTAGACATTTGCGGTATGGTTGTTTGGATTTGTTTTCTTAGTCTCGTCAAGACAAACATGATAGGAAGTGTCCCGGCACGAAACGGTGAAATTTTTGGAAAAAGTCACCGAGGTCTGTATATAGGCCTATAGGCTGGTTATATGGGGTGTATAGGTCCAATGTTTGTCCCACTGGGAAACCTACTTCTATACATTTGCGGTATGGTTGTTTGGATTTGTTTTCTTAGTCTCGTCATTTAGAACACGATGGGAAGGGTCCCGGAGCGAAACAGTGAAATTTGTGGAAAAAGTCACCGAGGCCTGGGTAGGCCCATAGGCCTATACTGCATGACTATGGGTGTATAGGTCCATACGGGGTGGACGTTCTGGGGTCTAGGTGAGTCCCTAATGATCCGATGGGGTCGTATGAGGTCTTATTTTGAAGCTGTCGTGGAGGAGCATCCGACTGGCCTAATAGTTCGTCGGTGTTCAATAGTCTGCGCATGCGCAGTCTGGCCCGTAGTATAGAAAGCAGGCATTTGGGGGGTATGTGGGTGTGTGTTTGGGATAGAGATGCACCGCTATGGGTCCGAATGGGTCGTGGAAGGTGTCAAAGTGAAGCTTGTGTGGGGTAGAGTCAGAATGGCGTGGATTTAAATGCAAGTCGCGTCAATCTGCGCATGCGCAGTTGGTTGTAGTAAGTACAGTGGACATTTTGGGGCAGTGAAGGAAGGTATTTGGTGTAGAGAGGGACCATCCTTGGTCCGAATGCGTCCTGTGAGGTGTCATTTTGTAGCTCTTGGGGTGTAGACCCCGATTTGAGGGATGTTCACGTCATCTGTGACGTCATTGGTGACGTCATCAGTACGAGTAAGAGCCAAAGTGGACATTTTGGGGCAGTGAAAGGAAGGTATTTGGTGTAGAGAGGGACCATCCTTGGTCCGAATGCGTCGTATGAGGTGTCATATTGTAGCAACGCCCGCCGACGCCAAGCTTAACGCTTCAACTCCCTGGTGAAATAGCTCAGAAGTTTTGATTTTCTAGATATTCCATGGAATTGTCACTAATTCTTCGAAATGCAGTGACGCCCGTCAACGCTTGTAGTTACGCCTTAACGCTCTAATATAACGCCCTGACGCCATGATATAGACCGGAGAGAGAACAACAACAACAACAACAAGGATGACACATGAGAGAACAACAACAACAAGAAGTTTTTTCATATAGTTTATTTTCCCCAATGTTACATCATACCCACGTTGGGGGAGCCGCGTTGGGTATGTTTACAACTCAAAAAGACTCTTGCCCAATCAAAGGCCACCATTTGCATCTGTCATATTCGTTCCTTTCCGTTAGATGTATTCTTGATATGACCACTCACTCACTCACTCACTCACTCACTCACCGTCGTTAGTGCGTCCATGCGTTAAGACGGGCGTTGCAGACGTCTCACGGGCGTTTTGCACGCCTCACTCACTCACTCACTCACTCACACACTCACTTCACACGCGAATAAAAAACAAAATGAGATCTCACCAAAAAAAACTCTGTCTTGTGTGTTTTCTATATGAGCATAATGCATGAAACTGGCTTTGAACACCGTATTAGCCAATCAGTGGCCTAGAATGGAGCCAAAGGTAACCCATCCATGTCCAGAAAACATTACCCGGGTGTACAAGAACCCGGATGTAGGCGCGGACGTAGGCGAAAGCATCCCAGTGCCCGGATGTAGGCGCAGACGTGAGTGAAAATGCAACGAGGGGGCCATAAAGGCGGTCATGAAGGTCAATACCAGCAAATTAGCTCTTACTAACTACGGTATACAAAATAACCCAAACTCACAATGTTGTATGGAAGAAACACACATTTTATAACAGAAAACACAACATATATACAGCAGTTAATTCAGCCCAACAAGGCCGGTGCAATAGCCGCAGTACTCATAGAACATATATACAACAGTTAGTTCCTGTTATCACGCCTTATCAAAGGCGGTTGGTACCCATAAAATTGAATTGAATTATTGAACCTATATACAACAGTTAATTCGTTAGTCCGGTGCAATATCATCAGTACTCATAGAACATATAACTGTCTTATCAAAGGCGTTTGGTACCCATAAAAATTGAATTATAGAACAGTTCGTTAGTCCAGTGGAATATTCGCAGTGTTCGTATTTATCACTCTAAATGTCAAGATAGGTTGTAGTCACACCATCGGGTAGGACTTTGCGCTTGGGGTTTCGAACACAGGGCGATCATGGCATCACCGCTCCACTCTAGTTTAAACAGGCCGGCCCGCAGTGTGGTCACAAATTTTCTCGTGCCGATGTAGGTCCCCAGAGTGGTCAAACACCCGATGGCATTTACTACAGATGTATGACTTGGCATACCTGGTGATTTCCGTGATGAACGAGAAATGCCCGCCAGTGTCCGTTTCGTACAAATTCAATGTCACGGTTCTGTCGTATTTCCCCGGGGAACGATGTACGAGTCGGGCGGTGAGTTGTGGGGCGTCATTGTCGACATCCACGTGTTGCTCTAATTTGTATACGACGATATTGACCGGAAAGACCCGAAGGTGACCGCCATTGTGGGAAAATGGAGAATACCGGAAAGACCCGAAGGTGAACGCCATTGTGGGAAAATGGCGAAGACGTTCACCGGAAAGACCCGAAGGTGAACGCCATTGTGGAAAAATGGAGAATACCGAAAAGACACACGGAGATGAACGACACAAACAGGTCTGTACACGTCCTATCATCCTCCACGCCCCATTCACACACACCCCCATATAGTCCCATACTAGGGGTATAGGACCAATGGTTGTCCCACTGGGAAACCTACTTCTATACATTTGCGGTATGGCTGTTTGGATTTGTTTTCTTAGTCTCGTCAAGACAAACATGATAGGAAGTGTCCCGGCACGAAACGGTGAAATTTTTGAAAAAAGTTCAGGGAGACCCATATAGTCCCATAGAGACCCATATACGGGTTATGGGGGTATAGGTCCAATGTTTGTCCCACTGGGAAGCCTACTTCTATACATTTGCGGTATGGTTGTTTGGATTTGTTTTCTTAGTCTCGTCAAGACAAACATGATAGGAAGTGTCCCGGCACGAAACGGCGTCAACGCCCGGTGGTGGTGGTGGGAACTTCCGTGTGGCAGAGCTCTTGGATCGGAGCTCTTGGAGCTCAAAGCCTGTGGAGCTCAGATCTCGGAAGTGACATTTGCATACGACCTCTGTGAGGTCACTTCCGCTTCCGTTCACGTGACCGGAACTGACCTTTGACCCCTGCGCGCTTGGACTGATGATGGACACATGTTCATTCCTATATTTAAAGACTCTACCACCACCACACACACCACCACCAACTCCACCAACACCACCGCCACACACCACCAACACCACCACCAACGCCACCACCAACGCCACCGGGCGTTGACGCCGTTTCGTGCCGGGACACTTCCTATCATGATTGTCTTGACGAGACTAAGAAAACAAATCCAAACAACCATACCGCAAATGTATAGAAGTAGGCTTCCCAGTGGGACAAACATTGGACCTATACCCCCATAACCCGTATATGGGTCTATATGGGACTATATGGGTCTCCCTGAACTTTTTTCAAAAATTACACCGTTTCGTGCCGGGACACTTCCTATCATGTTTGTCTTGACGAGATTAAGAAAACAAATCCAAACAACCATACCGCAAATGTATAGAAGTAGGTTTCCCAGTGGGACAAACATTGGTCCTATACCCACAGTATGGGACTATATGGGTCTCCCTGAACTTTTTTCAAAAATTTCAACGATTCGCTCCGCGACACTTCCTATCATGTTTGTCTTGACGAGACTAAGAAAACAAATCCAAACAACCATACCGCAAATGTCTAGAAGTAGGTTTCCCAGTGGGACAAACATTGGTCCTATACCCCTAGTGTGGGACTTTATGGGGGTGTGGGTGAATGGGGCGTGGAGGATGATAGGACGTGTACAGACCTGTCTGTGTCGTTCATCTTCGTGTGTCTTTTCGGTATTCTCCATTTTCCCACAATGGCGTTCACCTTCGGGTCTTTCCGGTCAACGTATTCGCCATTTTCCCACAATGGTGTTCACCTTCGGGTCTTTCCGGTATTCTCCATTTTCCCACAATGGCGGTCACCTTCGGGTCTTTCCGGTCAACGTATCCGCCATTTTCCCACAATGGCGGTCACCTTCGGGTCTTTCCGGTCAACGTATCCGCCATTTTCCCACAATGGCGTTCACCTTCGGTGAGGTCCGTGAAGATGCGAATGCCACATTTTTGGCACCGTGCCAGCAGCCAGCCGCTATAAAAGGGGCAGAATTCCAATGTCTGTATTCATTTTCTCAAAGTCCAGGCGAAGCCCTGTTGCACAATAATTCGAGTTCCAAATCACCAAATACAAACAGTACCGAGAATGCAAGGATTCGCCGCTGATGAGGGAATTTTTATCACAGATCCCGACGACCCGCCTATACAAGTATTACCGGTACAACCAGCTGTGTGTACCAACTATAAACGACAATGGAATACCATGGGCGCTCCCACTCATCTCCCGGGCTGGTTGAAACACAGACACGGCATGCTCGCCTTAGTAGGTGGCACCAATGGGCCCTACACCGATCGGAAATGTTTATTCCGATGCCTGGCTATTCATCTCAACAAACGTCCACCCAGGATATGTGAAAGATTGGCCAACCAGTATTGGAAAAAATACTTAGGAACATGAAATATCCGGACTTTCGCGGGGTCCCGTTATCGCAGCTGGATGTTGTGGAAAATTTGTTTGGCGTGAATATCGTCGTATACAAATTAGAGCAACACGTGGATGTCGACAATGACGCCCCACAACTCACCGTCCGACTCGTACATCGTTCCCCGGGGAAATACGGCACACCCATGACATTGAATTTGTACGAAACGGACACTGGCGGGCATTTCTCGTACATCACGGACATCACCAGGTATGCCAAGTCATACATCTGTAGTAAATGCCATCGGGTGTTTGACCACTCTGGGGACCTACATCGGCACGAGAAAAATTTGTGACCACACTGCGGGCCGGCCTGTTTAAACTAGAGTGGAGCGGTGATGCCATGATCGCCCTGTGTTCTACCCCAAGCGCAAAGTCCTGCCCGATGGTGTGACTACAACCTATCTTGACATTTAGAGTGATAAATACGAACACTGCGAATATTCCACTGGACTAACGAACTGTTCTATAATTCAATTTTTATGGGTACTAAACGCCTTTGTTAAGACAGTTATATGTTCTATGAGTACTGATGATATTGCACCGGACTAACGAATTAACTGCTGTATATAGGTTCAATAATTCAATTCAATTTCATGGGTACCAACCGCCTTTGATAAGGCATGATAACAGGAACTAACTGTTGTATATATGTTCTATGAGTACTGCGGCTATTGCACCGGCCTTGTTGGGCTGAATTAACTGCTGTATATATGTTGTGTTTTCTGTTATAAAATGTGTGTTTCTTCCATACAACATTGTGAGTTTGGGTTATTTTGTATACCGTAGTTAGTAAGAGCTAATTTGCTGGTATTGACCTTCATGACCGCCTTTATGGCCCCCTCGTTGCATTTTCGCTCACGTCTGCGCCTACATCCGGGCACTGGGATGCTTTCGCCTACGTCCGCGCCTACATCCGGGTTCTTGTACACCCGGGTAATGTTTTCTGGACATGGATGGGTTACCTTTGGCTCCATTCTAGGCCACTGATTGGCTAATACGGTGTTCAAAGCCAGTTTCATGCATTATGCTCATATAGAAAACACACAAGACAGAGTTTTTTGGTGAGATCTCATTTTGTTTTTTATTCGCGTGTGAAGTGAGTGTGTGAGTGAGTGAGTGAGTGAGTGAGTGAGGCGTGCAAAACGCCCGTGAGGCGTCCCCAACGCCCGTCTTAACGCATGGACGCACTAACGACGGTGAGTGAGTGAGTGAGTGAGTGGTCATATCAAGAATGCATCTAACGGGCAGGAACGAATATGACAGATGCAAATGGTGGCCTCTGATTGGGCAAGAGTCTTTTTGAGTTGTAAACATACCCAACGCGGCTCCCCCAGCGTGGGTATGATGTAACATTGGGGAAAATAAACTATATGAAAGAACTTCTTGTTGTTGTGTCATCCTTGTTGTTGTTGTTGTTGTTCTCTCTCCGGTCTTTATCATGGCGTCAAGGCGTTCTGTTAGAGCGTTAAGGCGTAACTGCAAGCGTTGACGGGCGTCACTGCATTTCGAAGAATTAGTGGCAATTCCATGGAATATCTAGAAAATCAGAACTTCTGAGCTATTTCACCGGGGCGTTGAAGCGTTAAGCTTGGCGTTGGCGGGCGTTGCTACAATATGACACCTCATACGACGCATTCGGACCAAGGATGGTCCCTCTCTACACCACATACCTTCCTTTCACTGCCCCAAAAGGTCCACTTTGGCTACTACTCGTACTGATGACGTCACCAATGACGCCACAGATGACGTGAACATCCCCCAAATCGGGGTCTACACCCCAAGAGCTACAAAACGACACCTCACAGGACGCATTCGGACCAAGGATGGTCCCTCTCCACACCAAATACCTTCCTTCACTGCCCCAAAATGTCCACTTTACTTACTACAACCAACTGCACATGCGCAGATTGACGCGACTTAAAACCACGCCATTCTGACTTTACCTCACACAAGCTTCACTTTGACACCTTCCACGACCCATTCGGACCCATAGCGGTGCATCTCTACCCCAAACACACACCCACATACCTCCCAAAATGCCTGCTTTCTATACAACGGGCCAGACTGCGCATGCGCAGACTATTGAACACCGACGAACTATTAGTCCAGTCGGATGCTCCTCCACGACAGCTTCATAATAAGACCTCATACGACCCCATCGGATCATTAGGGACTCACCTAGACCCCAAAACGTCCACCCCGTATGGACCTATACACCCATAGCCATGCAGTATAGGCCTATGGGCCTACCCAGGCCTCGGTGATTTTTTTTTTCTTCTTCTTTTTCCCCATATAGCCAGCCTATATACAGACCTCGGTGACTTTTTCCAAAAATTTCACCGTTTCGTGTCGGGACACTTCCTATCATGTTTGTCTTGACGAGACTAAGAAAACAAATCCAAACAACCATACCGCAAATGTATAGAAGTAGGTTTCCCAGTGGGACAAACATCGGACCTATACCCCCATAACCCGTATATGGGTCTATATGGGGCTATAGACAGACCTCGAACTTTTTTCAAAAATTTCACCGTTTCGTGCCGGGACACTTCCTATCATGTTTGTCTTGACGAGACTAAGGAAACAAATCCAAACAACCATACCGCAAATGTCTAGAAGTAGGTTTCCCAGTGGGACAAACATTGGTGCTATACCCCTAGTATGGGACTATATGGGTCTCCCTGAACTTTTTCCCAAAAATTCAACGATTCGCTCCGCGACACTTCCTATCATGTTTGTCTTGACGAGACTAAGAAAAAGAGACCCCACAACATATACCGCAAATGTCAAGAAGTAGGTTTCCCAGGATGGTCCTATACCCCCCATACCCCATATAGGCATTTTCCCGTAATTTAGGATAAAGTCCGTGTTCCGTATTTTTTCAGGAAAAATTTTACATACACCCACCCTGGAACTAGGGGGAGATACCTCTATTGATAGGGAAGCCCCGTTAAGCCCGGGGACCAATATTAGCCCTTTTGGCTAGGGTTGATAGGTGTTTTCCCCTATTTTAGGACTAAAGTCCGTGTTCCGCTTTCTTTTTCTGGAGAAAGTATTACATGCATCCACCCATGACTGGATGCCCCTTCACATAGGCTTCGCATTGATACCTCATACAACTCCATCGGCCCATAGGGGGCTTCCCTAGATCCCAAAACGTCTATTTCCATACCCTTTTCCCACAATTCCCTGTCTGCGCATGCGTAGAATGGTGACAACGCTCGAGCCACTAGTCCAGTCAGATGCCCCCTCACATAGGCTTCACATTGATACCTCATTCAACTCCATCGGCCCATTAGGGGCTCCCCTAGATCCCAAAACGTCTATTTCCATACCCTTTCCCACAATTCCCTGTCTGCGCATGCGTAGAATGGTGACAACGCTCGAGCCACTAGTCCAGTCAGATGCCCCCTCACATAGGCTTCACATTGATACCTCATACGACTCCATCGGCCCATTAGGGGCTCCCCTAGATCCCAAAACGTTTATTTCCATACCATTTTCCCACAATTCCCTGTCTGCGCATGCGCAGAATGGTGACAACGCCCGAGCCGCTAGTCCAGTCATATGCCTCCTCACATAGGCTTCACATTGATACCTCATATGACCCCATTGGACCATTAGTGGCTCCCCTAGCTCCAAAACGTCTATTTTCATAACCTTTGGCCACCGCGCATGCGCAGAATGCCGATATTTCAACCCCACACCCAGCCCATCAGATGCGCCTTCACGAATGCTTCACTTTGATACCTCACTCGACCCAATCGGACCATGCAGCGTATTTCAAGTCTGGGGACTACTTTTTCTACGCGGAGGAATACATCCCATTTTTCCATAAAATTCAAGATGGCGGCCAAACTCTGGCAGAGGCCACTTTACTTGCCGGAACTATTTTTTTCCTAAGGAATCGGTCCTTTATATACTACTCACGTGGAGCAGAGGAGAGATTAACTTTTCAATGCGCTTGCGCAGCTCCGTTCTTAGATGCCACGGCTTCTTTACTGTGACGACGTGTACCGTACACACGAACAATTATTTCTGGCCTTGATACGTGGTTATGTTATTTTGTGGGCCAGTTGAAATTTTGGCGTATTTTGCAATATACACAGATCAGTTTACGTCTAACATAGTAAAATTGTCAAGGACAAATGGGCCGAGTGTACCAGGTCTAATGTCAGAGCAAGTTCAGGCACGATTTACACACTGATCCCCAACTCGTGCACTGAATAACTAAACATTCAAACTGCAATTTATCAGAGCATTTCTGACGGACAAGCTGGCATGTCTGATCATATCCATATACGAAGCGCCCAGGTCATTATGGTGTTCCATTTCGGCCATTTTTGCGTCGCGCGTCTCAGGCGACGGGAAGGGCGACGTCGCCCTTCTCGTCGCCCTTCCCGTCGCGTTCTTATAATGTTAAGAGATAGAACGCGACGCGACGTCGCACTTCTTAAACGCGACGTCGCCCACGACGTCGCCCGCGACGTCACGCGTCGCTTTAGTCAACACGACGCGATGGGCGACGTCGCCCACGACGTCGCTCGCGACGTCGCCCATCCCGTCGCCCTTGTCGCCGCGTTCTTATAATGTTAAGAGATGGAACGCGACGCGACGTCGCTCTGTTCAAACGCGACCTCGCCCACGACGTCGCTAGCGACGTCGCCTTCCGGTATTTTAGGACAAAACCGAGCTGCGCATGCTTAAGGAGCAGCTATTGCGATGTGGGTCGTATGGTGAGGCCGCCATTTCATGCATGACAGGCATCAGATCACAATTAATCACTTCCGGGTCAGTAGCCACGACCTACATTGTTTAGAAATTTGAGAGCAGATATTTATGGATTTTATGAGCTGCGATTTTTCAGCATTTCTGATACATCTGATATTTCAACTTGCAGATGAGTCTTCAAACTGTACTTCCTGGTGTTGATTTGGGCCACTTTGGAAAAAGCATGGTGGATGAAGACATGATCAGTGAAGGGTGAGAAGGCTCCCTGTTTACAAATTGAATGACATTCTGTAGCACCAATCAGCTGTCAGTGGCGGTAATTCGAAATTTCCATGGTCAACATCTGTCAAGACTTCCACTGGTAATGTCCCACAAGGTAAATATTAACATGCCAGGTGGATTTATGCATTGTGAATTTTCTAGATTTTTGCCAATTTTTAACGCTAATACATAACAAGTAACGGAATTAATACTAGGCTGATGCCTGTCACCTCACATTTTCACATTTCACCAGAGAATTTTAAATCGTCACTGTGGCTACAGCTTTTACTGTATCAGCCCAATTTTTTCCATGCTAACTCATGAACAACGTACCAATATTAGGGTTGTTTCAAATTTATGTTATTAAATTATTAATAAAATAAAATAATTTTTTTAATTAATTTTAATAAATTTTTTAATTATTAAAATTATTTTTTTTCTTGCTAAATGCGGTTGAAATAAATATCATACTGATAATGCTGGGTAACATCTCTTGTATTGTTATGCCATTTCTGCCACAAAATTGAGACATTTTGGAGCAAATATAGGCAAAAAATGACTGATTTGTCAGTACTAGGGCCAAATAGTCAATGCCAAATATGACGAGGTTCATTTAACACAACTGGTAATTATGAGCAAATTAACTTTCAAGATACAATAAAATGTAAATGGAAGAAAGGAAATTCACATAGATACAATTACATGCTTTTTTTCAAAATCTCGACCTCAGTTCAAATCTTCAATGCTTCAAATCATGTATGCATTAATTCACTTTATATCAGTCTAAAACCACATGAAATTAATAATAATCATATCACCTGTAAAAACTCTGATGTTTGTTCCACACACAAAGAATTTCCAAAATGCCTTTTGCATTTGTAACTTTAATGAGACAAATAAAATCTGATTAACTGAGTCAACAATTAATCTGACTGTTGATGGTTTCACATTGTTGTGTGTTTATTGTCAGTCACATTTGCATCATAGCAAATACTTTCTCTTCATTCCATTTCCACTATCTCCAGGATTATAAGTTTGTAATTCTCTTTCATATTCATATCAGAGATCTTGCGGGTAGCAAGGAACATGGATTACAGGCACCAAATATTAGCAAGCCCCATACAACCCCTCCCCCCCACACACACATCAACTCTGGGAATTTCGCACAGTGTGACTCAGAGGTATGGCCTCCAACTCTGCTGGAAGATAGGCCTTTCTCACTAAGTTGCCACTTTAATCTTTCACCAAACAGTTAACAGTTTAAGTGAGGCAACTTCCAGCTGTCCTCATCTTTCATGGTTGTTAATGTAGCAGAGATCAGCAAATGACCATCAGATATGTTGTCATTGAATTTTATTCCTTTTTTTTCTTCTATGTTGTGTTTTGACAAGTGTTGCCTGTTTGCAGACATTGCATTCATGGACTTGAAATCTGACACAGAATATATTCCTCAATGTTATTTAGGAGTTTCCTCAGTAATAATAACTGTTTACAAGTAATATGTGCATCTTTCTAATTACTGCCAGCAAGATCTTGATGAGATGTAGATCCATCCAATTGAACTGACATATATTCTCTATATGGAGTTGTGTATACCATAAACACCTCTATGTTATATTTTGGTATGTGTTGTGTACAAATTTGTGTATATTGCTGTCACTTATTACAGGATTAAACATGTCTTTGATCTTTGTATCAGCATCAAATTTTAATCACATTTGATAGATTACTGGGATGACCCACTGATTACATGGGAAAGTTAACCACTGCCATGAAGGAAATGTTTATCAAATGTAGTCTAAATGAGTAGCTTGTAAACAAAGTATGTTTTGTCATACTTTGAATTTAATTTTTCTTTATTTTTAAATTTTAATTTGAAAAATTTCATAAAAACAGAATTAAAATAATAAGAAAATAACTTAAAATAGTGTTTAACATATCTAGTTAATGCTTTATACTTCTTTTTATAGGCAGAAGGATTGTCGACTTGGTGCTTTTTACCAGATGGAAAAATATGTACAGGTTAGTGAGATATTGTACTTTTTACTTGTACCTCAGTCTTAAGTCATATGGGGCAAACTGAGGAGAAATTATAAAGGGGGTACCCTTGGTATATAGGCTGTAAAATCTCTATCTGTGCATAGTTTTATCTGTGCCTTCTCAAGTTTGTTTGGGGATGGGTATGATTTGTTCAGATGAGAGCATTCCTTATTTTAACAATGGTTCCATCACTGACAGGCATCAGATCACAATTAATCACTTCCGGGTCAGTAGCCACGACCTACATTGTTTAGAAATTTGAGAGCAGATCTTTATGGATTTTATGAGCTGCGATTTTTCAGCATTTCTGATACATCTGATATTTCAACTTGCAGATGAGTCTTCAAACTGTACTTCCTGGTGTTGATTTGGGCCACTTTGGAAAAAGCATGGTGGATGAAGACATGATCAGTGAAGGGTGAGAAGGCTTCCTGTTCAAATTGAATGACATTCTGTAGCACCAATCAGCTGTCAGTGGCGGTAATTCGAAATTTCCATGGTCAACATCTGTCAAGACTTCCACTGGTAATGTCCCACAAGGTAAATATTGACATGCCAGGTGGATTTATGCATTGTGAATTTTCTAGATTTTTGCCAATTTTTAACGCTAATACATAACAAGTAACGGAATTAATACTAGGCTGATGCCAATGAGCTCTGCCACTATCGACGAAGAAAATGTCAGCGTAAATGAATAATGCTTATCCTGCATTATCGCAGAGCTTTTAAACGGTGTTAAATATTAGTCCATGCTTGGAATGATACCTGTTATGAAATTATGTCTCGGAAAGTCTGTAACTCGCTGTGTTGTACTGTACACATTATATTTTCGCTTCCAAAAGATTTGCGCAACCCCCACACCCGTACACGCGTGAATGTGTGTGTGGCTTTTATGTGTGCTGTTATGTGTTTGTGTGTTTTCATTTTTCAGATATCCTTACAGTATACCTCCTTATGTTACTACATTGACCAGGGCGTTGAAAATATCCTTTTATTTACTGCTGTCCAACACTGTATACCGGTACTCAACCTGTCACGTCCCGACAGATTGTAGTAGATCTTTTAGCTTTCAATTTAGCAGAGAGAGATAGTCCTATAGCTCTCAAAAAGAAGAAAAAAGAAAGAAATTATGATGGAATTGAAGTCATTTTACTGTGAGAATTATGTTCTCTCTATTCTTTCTAACAATTGATTGAAAAATATTAGTTTTTCTGCACTCTTCGAATTATCAGGCATTTCCACGATCGTACTAGACGTTTGACGACAATTGAAATTAACAATTGAATTTAAGACGAGTTCTTGGAGTTCGGGTAAGTTGCTCTTAACGCATGGCCGTAGACAAAGGGGGAGGCAGGGGGGGGGGGCCCAAATATTTGCAAGGCAAACAAAAAATAGACGTGTTTGTGAAATACATATTCCCCACTGCGTGTTCGTCAGAGGGGAAAGTGGTCAAGCAGAGGAAACGAGGCATGTTTAAGCATACAGTTAATAGGGGAGTTCCGAATCGTCTTTTACATCTAGACTGCTGGCGCTCGTGTTGTTAAGCGTTGAGAGTGATTCTTGGCCTTATTTTCTACGAAAATCTGTCGTCGATAATTGCATGTATAAAATTCTCTAATCGAACTTGTAAATCAATGAGAAAATCATGTCCGTCTCAGTGCACCAGCGCGGGCAGTTGCGAATCACTTTGGTAAGAAGCGGATCACGCCATCTAGCGGTCGTTACAGCCGCTGGGAATGTATATATATATTTTTGTAAAGCCTGAGTGGTCATTTATCACCAATATCCCAATAGGCGAAAAATGTGGTATCACATGCCTGGACTTTGTTGGATTGCCATTACTGAGGCAGGAATTGTTCAGAGACAACGACGGCCTGATCTGTCTGACCATGCCATATACGGAAATTATCCTCACTAATTAAATTAATTCTCTCAGGATTTCGATAGTTCGTTATTTGTCACGGACGACACCATTCATTTAAGATTGAATCTGACGGACCTGGTTCAATAGAAACCTGTCGAAAATGTTTCCCCATCTGACCTGTTATACTGCATGGAATTCAGATTCAAATTTAAGAAAGTTACACACACGTTCCATCGTGTTTCTGACAGCTGAACGAATTCTACTCGCATATTCAAGATTACAATATATAAACTCTCTAAATGGACATCGGACATCTATTTAGCATCTATATTTGGACAAAAGAAAATAGAGGAAAGGACACACAGATATATTTTCTCAATTTTAATAATGAAATCTTTAATTTTAAAATCTTTGATATGTGTGTGGTGAGGTGGGGGAAGGGGGGGGGTGAGTAGTAGTTAAAATCTAAAAAAGGTCACATTTCCCAGGGAGGTAACTCTTGATTTCCGTGAAGCGTCCGACAGGGGCGCCACCAGCTCAAGGTTATAGATTGCATCAGCATTGGCTGTGTGCCAAGTTTTGACCACTATAGGTCTGGCAACCTTTGACCTTGTATTCCTCCGCGGTGATGTGGTCATGTCTGGTGGTGATGCGGTCGCGGAAAAAAGCTTCCGCGGAGAAAAAGTAGTCCCCAGACTTCAAATACGCGGCATGGTCCAATTGGGTCGTATGAGGTATCAATGTGAAGCATTCGTGAAGGGGCATCTGATGGACTGGGTGTGGGGTTAAGAAATCGTCATTCTGCGCATGCGCGGTGGACAAAGGGTATGGAAATAGACATCTTGGGGTCTAGGGGAACCACTAATGGTTCGATGGAGTCGAGTGAGGTATCCATGTGAAGCCTATGTGAGGGGGCATCCGATGGGGTGGGTGTGGGATTGGAATAGCGTCAGTCTGCGCATGCGCGGTAGACAAAGGGTATGGAAATAGACCCTGCGCTACTCGGAAGTGACGTCATCGTACGCAGGCACACACACACATACCCGGTGCACCCTGTACCCTATAGCTCTTAGAGCATAGGGTAAACCAGGGTGTGGGTGCACCGGGTATGTGTGTGTGTGTGTGCCTGCGTACGATGACGTCACTTCCGAGTATCGCAGAGTCAAAGGTCACTTTTCTGGGTACTGTGGTTTTACATCCGGGTCCTCATCTTACATCCGGGTCCTCATCTTACATCCGGGTTTTTCCATGTTTACTGTCACGTGACCGGAACCGGAAGACTCACTCACTCACTCACTCACTCACTCACTCACTGACCGTCGTTAGTTCATCCATGCGTTAAGACGGGCATTGGGAACGCCTCAAAGATGTTGTGTAAGCCTCTCCGAGCTCCAAGAGCTCCGGACCTTCGAGCTCCGGAGCCCCCTGAATGTATTCACCCATGCACTGATAGATACTCAGAATGCGCAAACAAGTATCTGAGGATATGTTGCCTCAACGGAATCCTGGCCTGCCCGATAACGATTAGAACAAACGGCTCAGAGCGAACATGGTCGAAGATGGAACTTCCTGAAATGGCGGCTTCTGATTGGACAAGAGCAGCTGAGAATGCATTTAACGGGCAAGAACAAGTATGACAGATACAATGCCAAATGGCGGCCTCTGATTGGACAAGAGACTACTTGTATTGTAAACATACCCAACGCGGCTCCCCCAGCGTGGGTATGATGTAAAATTGAGGAGAATAAACTATATGAAAATACTTGTTGTTGTTATTGTTCTCTCTTCTGCCATCTTTGTTGTTGTTGTTGTTCTCTCTATGGTCTATATCATGGCGTCAAGGTCTTATGCTAAGGTGGTAAGGCGTAACGACGGGTGTTGACGGGCGTCACTGCATTTCGATGTATTGGTGGCAATTCCATGAAAATCAGAGCTTTTGGGCTAATTCACCAGGGCGTTGAAGCGTTGAGCTTCGCGTTAAGGCGTAACAACGGGCCTTGACGGGTGACAGCCATTCGAGAGCTTCACACTGATACCCCACACGGTCCATTTGACCAGGGATGGTCAACCACTCAACAAACCTCCATGAATCCCCAAAATGCCTGCTTTCTATACTACGGCCAGACTGCGCATGCGCAAAATAATGAAAACGGACGATACATTAGTCCAGACGGATCCCACTCACTCACTCACTCACTCACCGTCGTTAGTGCGTCCATGCGTTAAGACGGGCGTTGGGAACGCCTCACGGGCGTTGTGCACGCTTCACTCACTCACTCACTCACTCTCACTCACTCACTCACTCACTCACTCACATACACGCGCGCATACACTCACACTCACAGGTAACTCTTCCAGGTAGTTGGATGCAAAAATAGGCCGCTATCTACTCCAAATGCACTCCATCGCACCTCCGAAACTCTCGCTTTCGCTACTACTCTCACTGATGACGTCACCAGTGACGTCACAGGTGACGTGGACATCCCTTCAAGTCGTGGTTTACACCCAGAGAGCTACAAAATAAGACTTCCCTAGACACATTCGGACCCATCGTGGTCCATATCGGCCTCAAAATGTCTATTTCCATACTACGGCCTGACTGCGCATGCACAGAATGATGATATTCCTAACACCCATCCTCCCAGGCGCGGATGCGCCCTCGCGAAGGCATCACATTGATACCTCACTCGACTCAATTAGACCATTAGTGGCCCACCTAGACCCCAAAGCGTTCCTTCCAATGCACTTTTCCCACAATTCCCTGTCTGCGCATGCGCAGAATGTGGACAACGGTCGACACACTAGTCCAGGCGGATGCCCCCTCACGTATCCTTCACAACGATACCTCACTCGATCCCATCGGTCCACAAGGGACTCCCCTAGACCACAAAACGTCTATTTCCATACCCGTTTCCCACAATTCCCTGTCTGCCCATTCGCAGAATGTTGAACACGAAAAACACACTAGTCCAGGCGGATGCCTCCTCACGTATGCTTCAGATTGATACCTCATACGACTCCATAGGACCACTAGTGGCCCATCCAGACCTCAAAACATCTATTTCCATATCCTTTTCCCACAATTCCCTGTCTGCGCATGCGCAGAATGTTGACAACGACCGAGCCACTAGTCCAGGCGGACGCCCCCTCAGATAGGCTTCACATTGATACCTCATACGACCCCATCAGCCCATTAGGGGCTCCCCTAGATCCCAAAACGTCTATTTCCATATCCTTTTCCCACAATTCCCTGTTTGCGCATGCGTAGAATGTTGACAACGGCCGAGACACTAGTCCAGGCGGATGCCCCCTCACATAGGCTTCACATCGATACCTCATACGACCCCATCGGCCCATTAGGGGCTCCCCTAGATCCCAAAACGTTTATTTCCATATCCTTTTCCCACGATTCCCTGTTTGCGCATGCGTAGAATGTTGATAACGGCCGAGACACTAGTCCAGGCGGATGCCCCATCGCATAGGCTTCACATTGATACCTCACTCAACTCCATCGGCCCATTAGGGGCTCCCCTGGATCCCAAAACGTCTATTTCCATATCCTTTTCCCACAATTCCCTGTTTACGCATGCGTAGAATGTTGACAACGGCCGAGGCACTAGTCCAGGCGGATGCCCCCTCACATAGGCTTCACACTGATACCTCACTCAACTTCATCGGTCCATTAGGGGCTCCCCTAGATCCCAAAACGTCTATTTCCATATCCTTTTCCCACGATTCCCTGTTTGCGCATGCGCAGAATGACGCTATTCCAATCCCACACCCAACTCATCGGATGCCCCCTCACATAGGCTTCACATGGATACCTCACTCGACTCCATCGGACCATTAGTGGCTCCCCTAGACCCCAAAACATCTATTTCCATACCCTTTGTCCACCGCGCATGCGCAGAATGACGATATTTCAACTCCACACCCAGCCCATCAGATGCCCCTTCACGAATGCTTCACAATGATACCTCATACCACCCAATTGGACCATGCAGCGTATTTGAAGTCTGGGGACTACTTTTTCTCCGCTGAAGCTTTTTCCCGCGACCGCATCACCACCAGACATGACCGCATCACCGCGGAGGAATACAAGGCCAAAGGTTGCCAGGTTGTCCTCCACAGTTTCGTAGTAATGGCCCCTAATTTCATAATACGATAGACTGCCCTTGTTCTGCTACATCATAATTCTTCTTGTCTCCTTAATAGCTTATATCTATAATGCCATCCTATTCAGCATTATCAACGCTGCAAACGAGTACGTACAAATCGAGGGCTGGCTTCGTCTACACGCTGATCGGGATCATGGAGTAAAGTTTGTCCTGCCTCAGTTATGCCCCTTGGGTGTGCCTAAAAATCGGGACTCATTTACGTGAAGAAAATCTGACAAAAAACAGTTAGGTTGACACCCACTTTTCTTTGCCTTTTTAAGTTGAGACCGGACCAGGGAACGTGTATAAGAAGTTTAATTAAAATCGCTCTTACAGATTTTTCTGGAAATTGAGCCGAATTTGACCATTTTTCGACATTTTTAAGGGGTTTTCTAGGAAACATGAAGCAAGCATGGAGAAGAATGTTCGAGTTTAAATTTTCTATAACATAGCAGTGGTATATCTTAAAATAATAGTTTCATCGTGCTCTTTCAGAAAATATATACATATTAGTGATTTGGGTTGAAGGTTTTACGACAACTGGTGGCCGAAAAACGGACCCATAGTCTATTCCATGCCGAATGAAAGAATCTCTGGGGTGCACCCTTTAAGGCATAATAGTGGAGTCTATGCATTATCTTAATGTAGAGTCCGTTACGGAGCGGAAATGTGTCATTACGCCAGATTGTTTAATTTTGACTGCCAAGTTACACCTGAAACGCTGTTTTCGAAAGCAGGTGGAAAGAAGACCAGGAGTTCGATTAAAATAATCCACAGTGTGTCCATTAGTATACTCTTGAGGTTATTGTATACTGTATTCCATACAGGAGTTATCTCCCCCTGGAATGAGATTTCGGTAGATATTATGGCAGAACTAGGTCATATCAAGATGATATCAATTTGCCAGTGTAAATTTTCTTTACAAGAGAACCCATTTACAGTCCATAAAGGATGGAATAGATGTATATTATTATGGTTTCACGAATTATTTTTGAAGTTTCTGAAGTATTTCCCATGTTTCTGGGAGGAAATTCAGTGGAAAATTACCAATAATTTGACTTGGTTCCATGTCTTATTTGCATTTTCCCGTGTTTCTGCTATCATTGGAAAGCGGAAAAGCAACCACGGCCTTCATATTGCCGAATGGATGCACATTATTAAGAAGAAATAGGTTAATTTTGAGTTTTGTTCTCGAAAATCCTGCTAGAATTGGCAAAAGTGATCAAAACAAAGATGGGGTAGGGGGAAAGTTATCGGTCGGATTTCCCACAATACTATGTATAACTGGCAAGTGTTGTATACCGCCATACTCGCAAACACTCTGAGATTACGACAAATGTGAATAATTAATTTCGTAAAAAACATCCTGCCCCTTAAGGTTGCCCTCCACAGTTTCGTAGTAATGGCCCCTCTCTAATTTCATAATACGATAGACTGCCCTTGTTCTGCTACATCATAATTCTTCTTGTCTCCTTAATAGCTTATATCTATAATGCCATCCTATTCAGCATTATCAACGCTGCAAACGAGTACGTACAAATCGAGGGCTGGCTTCGTCTACACGCTGATCGGGATCATGGAGTAAAGTTTGTCCTGCCTCAGTTATGCCCCTTGGGTGTGCCTAAAAATCGGGACTCATTTACGGGAAGAAAATCTGACAAAAAACAGTTAGGTTGACACCCACTTTTCTTTGCCTTTTTAAGTTGAGACCGGACCAGGGAACGTGTATAAGAAGTTTAATTAAAATCGCTCTTACAGATTTTTCTGGAAATTGAGCCGAATTTGACCATTTTTCGACATTTTTAAGGGGTTTTCTAGGAAACATGAAGCAAGCATGGAGAAGAATGTTCGAGTTTAAATTTTCTATAACATAGCAGTGGTATATCTTAAAATAATAGTTTCATCGTGCTCTTTCAGAAAATATATACATATTAGTGATTTGGGTTGAAGGTTTTACGACAACTGGTGGCCGAAAAACGGACCCATAGTCTATTCCATGCCGAATGAAAGAATCTCTGGAGTGCACCCCCAGACCTATAGTGGTCAAAACTTGGCACACAGCCAATACTGATGCAATCTATAACCTTGAGCTGGTGGCGCCCCCTGTCGGACGCTTCACGGAAATCAAGAGTTACCTCCCTGGAAAATGTGACCTTTTTTAGCTTTTAACTACTACTGGGGTATAATAAATACTGGTCCTAGGGTCCACACCTGCAATAACACTAGTGAAAACCCAGACTCCTACTTGCCCGTTTTTTTGTTTATCTAGGTTATCCCTAGTATTCATTGTTTAGTATCTGCGGGTGCAAGTTTCGGATTATTTTAGGTCGAAAATTCTTATTAATGACCAGCGAAACCCTCGTCAGGGAGCCTACGCATTGACCGATATGGTCAGATTTTTGCCTTTTTCAGTATTTCACTGATGTTTTTACCCCGCCTATAGCATAATTGTGGCTGGCTGGTAAAGTTTTCGGCATATTTGTTTGTGATCCAGTATTTCTTTAAGATCCCTTTCAGCCATTTCGTGTATGGATTGATAGTCGTTATGACGCATACGTCGTTTCAGTACAGACTTATTCTGTATGCCCTCGTTCCTCTTGAGGTATTTGTTTCTGTCGGTAATTTCCGAGGTAGAGTATCCTCTCTTTTTAAGCTTTTGCTTGAGGTATTCTGACTAGTCGATGTAGTCTGCAGTATTATTGCAGTTTCGTATACCTATCTTTCAGTTCTCCCGTAATGTGCTGATTTGCTGTATAGGTATTTGTAGGTTTCAGTTGGCTTTGTTTAGCATTTCACATCAAGTATTGAGTCAGTCGAACATCTTTTCCCCTTGAAAACGGCAACGTCTAGATAATTGACCTCGTTTTCAGATATTTCATACGTGAATTTCAATGGAGTATGTGCGTTATTAGCCATCTCAAAGAAACTCTCAGCTACGGCTTTATTTGCCTGTAGTAGTATGAAGCCATCGTCCCGAAAAGTTTGTGTAATATAATCATTTCTTTGTGTGGGAAGGTGGCAATTAGCTGATTGATATGCTTATATATCGCTATATCGCACAGTTCCGGGGAAGGGACTGCTCCCCGTGGTGCTAGTTCAGTTAGCTTTGTTTAGGATTTCACATCAAGTATTGAGTCAGTCAAATATCTCTTCCACTAGAAAACGGCAACGTCTAGATAATTCGCCTCGTTTTCAGATATTTCATACGCGAATTTCAATAGAGGATGTGCGTTATTAGCCATCTCAAAGAAACTCTCAGCTACGGCTTTATTTGCCTGTAGTAGTATGACGCCATCATCCCGAAAAGTTTGTGTAACATAATCATTTCTTTGTGTGGGAATGTGGCAATTAGCTGATTGATATGCTTGTATATCGCTATATCGCACAGTTCCAGGGAAGGGACTGCTCCCCGTTATGCTCCGACAATATGTCTGAAGTGTTAGTCCTGAAACCTGAATTCATACTTTTCAAGAATCAATCGTGCTATTTCAAGCAACAGATCGATGGGAGGTTTTTGGATATATAATCCATGTTTTCGGATAGGTAGTCAGATCACTTTTTAGTGCTTCTAGGATTTCATTGAATCCGAGGTTCGTGTATAACGAGGTAATGTCATACGTAATAAGTAACGTATCAGTTGGTATCCGTCGTTGTACAATCTCATTGATGAATACTGAAGTATTGGCTGAGTAGGTTTCTCGTTCCCACACTATGGGGATAAGAAGAAATCCAGGTATAGCGACCTAGTTTTTCAGTAGGGGCCCCGCATTGAGGTAGCTCAGGTTTTACAGGATCAAGTTTTTTAATAGCCTCTTCTACCTTATGTATTATTGGTAGGAGATATGGTGTAGGCTTCCTGGTCGAAACTTTCAGCAGAAAATTCAAAGTCTCTGACTAAGAACTCCACTAGCATTCAACCTAGCGACTGTCTGTAGTACCGTACCATTTTCATGGTGTTTTCCATATTCATGGATTTTATGTCGGTATAATGTATACCATCGTACAGCTGTCTTTGCGCTTCTACTATGTAGTTCTTTTTATAAGAATTACGGTGGTATTGTTTTTATCAGCTCGTCCTTCTGTGCACAAGATTATATTCTTTGTGTTTGAGAAAGCGAGAAAAAGGACGGCTGGTAATAGCCTTCTTCTTTAGTTTCCGTCTAGCCATATTGTCTATGGGTACTGAATATCTCTCCGTGGCTTTGTGCCGTGTAAAGAGATGGCCGGGCATTGGCAAATGTATAGGCTATATACCTGTTTCTGGTGTGCGCTAATTGGTCCACTCTTTGGTGAATCTCATTGGATAATTTTGGCGCTCACACAGGGCTGCATTGTTTGCTGCAATCCCCTCTTTTTGCTCAAGCTCCGGTCAGTTTACCCATCAGTGTGGCACAGCCAGTGTATAGGCTGATTGAGACAGAGATAAATATATTTTCTCGATTTGGCGAGCCTGTATTAAAAGCGCAGCTGTCTGTTCAGTACAGTGTAGGCGAATTAGTGTATATCCCACCTCTCAGAATGTATTAAAATAAACATGTATAATGTAGTATTCAGACTAACACAGTATAATTAACTTGTATGTCAGACTCATACTGCATTAGCTGCATTGATTTCTAACGTCCTTCCGTGCACAAGCCCCATTAGGGGCTCCCCTAGATCCCAAAACGTCTATTTCCATATCCTTTTCCCACGATTCCCTGTTTGTGCATGCGCAGAATGACGCTATTCCAATCCCACACCCACCCCATCGGATGCCCCCTCACATAGGCTTCACATGGATACCTCACTCGACTCCATCGGACCATTAGTGGCTCCCCTAGACCCCAAAACATCTATTTCCATACCCTTTGTCCACCGCGCATGCGCAGAATGACTATATTTCAACCCCACATCCAGCCCATCAGATGCACCTTCACGAATGCTTCACAATGATACCTCATACCACCCAATTGGACCATGCAGCGTATTTGAAGTCTGGGGACTACTTTTTCTCCGCTGAAGCTTTTTCCCGCGACCGCATCACCACCAGACATGACCGCATCACCGCGGAGGAATACAAGGCCAAAGGTTGCCAGACCTATAGTGGTCAAAACTTGGCACACAGCCAATACTGATGCAATCTATAACCTTGAGCTGGTGGCGCCCCCGGTCGGACGCTTCACGGAAATCAAGAGTTACCTCCCTGGAAAATGTGACCTGTTTTAGCTTTTAACTACTACTGGGGTGAAGACTATCCCGTTCTGTGACTTAAAATTATTCTAAAGCAATAACTTTGCTCAAGAGATATTTGTCCGTGTGCAGTCTTCAATGTCACAATTCGTAATCCGGAATTGACATCTCTAATGCCGCATTATGTTACAATGCTGGCGAGTTAAGGGTTATCGCAAATCATTAGATATTGTGTTTGACCATTAATATGATTCAGTCACTGAAACGAATACTGAAATGACCACTTAAAGCCATTTTATTTCTCGTAGATTCAACACTTAAGAAATCACACGCGTTTTTGTCCCAGCGTGAATTTGCCATTGCGTGGTACCGGAAGCATTACCATGCCGAATTGACCGAGAAACAAACAACGCAGGTCGGTTGTTCGACATTTATTTGGGTCCACAGAAACAGACGTTCCAATAAAAATAGAAAAGATTTACACAGATGCTTTATTGCAAGAAATATAAGGCGTTCATTAAGAAAGTGATCCGCAAGTCACCTTGACTCGGAACCCACAAAACTACTGTATAAATTCCCTCCAAAATGTACAAAACACGTATTCCCTCCAAAACCACAACCTGGATGAGTCGCTGAGCTAATTAGTTTGCACAACGTTTTTTGTGTTGATCAAGTTTGAGGTTTAATAACCCTGGAAAGAAAATACCCATACATAAAAGCAAGAAAAGACAAAAAAAAAACTGGTTACAACGTGTGCGTTTTAATGTTGAGTTTTATTCACTGGGAAAGGCCAAGAACTCATCTCCAGTCATCTGGGATCCTGGAGCTTCCGGGGCCTAGGCGGCCCCCGGACCCTCGCCTTATTGTGCTGTCATAGTATAGCTCCCCTCCCCCCGCCCCAAATCTGAAAACTTGTCTACGTCCTTGTAGCTGCAGGGGTTCTTTCCTCAATTTCAAGAAAAATTCAAATCTCGTTGATATGCACTCTTAAAACAATTCGTGGATTTTGTCCCAGGTTTTATTCAGGCCATCTGACGACAATTGTGTTTTAAGGATGATTTTTTTTTATTTTTCTCGAAAATGAGGAAAGAATCTCTGCAGTTAAGAGCAACTTACTCGAACTCCAAGAACTCGTCCTGAATTTTAAGTTCAATCGTCTAGAACGATCGTGGAAATGCCGGACGATTTAAAGAGTGCAGAAGTACTAATATTCTTCAGTCAGTTCTTAGAAAGAGTAGAAAGAACAAAATAACTTCAATTCCATCATACTTTTCTTTTTTTCTTTTTGACAGTTATGGGACTATCTCTCTCCGCTAAATTGATAGCTTATAGATCTACAATACAATCAATTGGGACGTGACAGGTTAAGTAACGGTATACATACAAAATCCGCACACACATACACGCGTAAATCCAATGGGAATAAAGAAATTCAAGACGATGTACGGATGTGGGGGTTGCGTATATTTTTTGGAAGCGAAGATATAATTTTTACAGTACAACACAGCGAGTTGCAGACTTTCCGAGAGATAACTTCATAACATGCATCATTCCAAGCATGGACTAATATTTAACACCATTTAAAGGCTATACGATAATGCAGGATAATCATTATTCATTTACGCTGACATTTTCTTCATCGATAGTGGCAGAGATCATTCATGAAATGACGGCCTCGCCATACGATCCACATCGCAATAGCTGCTCCCTAAGCATGCGCAGATCGATTTTGTCCTAAAATACCGGAAGGCGACGGGAAGGGCGACGTCGCTAGCGACGTCGTGGGCGACGTCGCGTTTAAACAGAGCGACGTCGCGTCGCGTTCTATCTCTTAACATTATAAGAACGCGACGGGATGGGCGACGGGATGGGCGACGTCGCCCATCGCGTCGTGTTGATTAAAGTGACGCGCGACGCGAGACGGGAAGGGCGACGTCGAGGGCGACGTCGTGGGCGACGTCGCGTTCAAAAAGGGCGACGTTTAGACTATACGTCGCATCGTGTTTTACTTTTATGAGCCCTGGGGATCTTCTTTCTGTAATTTTCTCAAGTCTGAATAGCATGTATTTGATTATTTAATGTAGCCGTCCCCTTTCTTCAAAACGGAAGCCATGCCCACCTCTATTTTCAAGGTATAGCGCAGTTTAATTTATAATATGCAATTTAAAATTGTGCAATATTAATTTCCCATAACATGGAATACTGTTAGTCCATATTTTGAGGGCCAACGTGGTCGGATGTATGGAGATCTTGTCCCTTTCGTCAAATATAATTTAATTATATATCCAAATGATAAGAGGCCACAGCTGTGGAAATTTCGCAATTGAGTCCCTGAGGGATATCTCGGCAACATGTTTATTCTTGCTATATTATCTCAGATATATAACCCACCTGGCAAGCCGATAACCCATTTTGTTGAAAAGTACACGTGTCTAGACTGTTTGAATGAACCTTGTGCTTAGACACTTTGCTCTTATCTTGACACATTGGCCTGATTAATTATTCTCAATCATTCTGAATAAATGCGACATCGTTTGTTGTGAAAAAGAGAGAAATCTTTATATTGAGCAACTACCAACACTTTTTATCTTTTCTAAAGAGTAACCTATTCAAGGTTAGTCAGACATAGTCTAACAATTTTAAATGATTCATATGCTATAACGCGGGGCAATGAGTCAATCTCCAGTATATTTCAAAATAAATTCAAAATATACTTGCCATTTATATTCTTAAATATACACAGAAGGAAGCTGATATACATATGGTAGAATCTTTGACTGTTTTATACATTTAATAAAATGTAAACTAAATACAGTGCCGTGAGTTGTGGGGTAATGTGGGAAATTGTTGTGGAGCAAAGAGCAAGATGTCTGGATTCGATCGATCGGTCTCACAATGCAGATTACGATCGGTGCCAATCGTACGATTCGAGTTACATTATCCATGTTCATAGATTAGGGAGCGAGTTTCAATTCTCAGGTGAGAACCAGCCAGTGATATCATCGACTCCATAGTATACCAATGAACTCAAATTCCATTTTATCGGGAAAGATCAGCAAAGCAGCCTGGATATCCTCTAATGTTGACATGTGCCTTACTCCAGTCAGTGGCCTATGTGCATTAATGGGTAATACATGTTTTATTTCATTGTCCGTGTAACCCCATCAAAGAGATTAGCACGAAAAAGACTTTAAAAGGTAATAATCAAAGCCAATTTTTATCCAACAGCGACTGAAGTTATTTGAAACAAGTGCGCCGTTATAATCGAACAAGTTTATTACAAAAACTGACAATATCAAACATGTTTAGCAAATGACACAAACATGTGTTCATCACTCCAATTGCCAGCAATAGTTCTTGTGATTTTTGGGGGTAAATACTATTTTATCTACAACGAAATATATTTATTCCAAACAAAGCAGAGAAACACAAAGGTAATTTTAAAGTGATCGTAAACCCTCAAGTAAAGTTTCCATCAAATGAAAAACCATTGCAAACAGTGTGGGAAAATATTTATTGTAATTTTTTTACGATTTTATTACACAGAGTAAACTGCAAATAAAGCATGGTATTCTATGGTGGTCTGTTGCAATCATATCTAGGTCCAGTGACGTCACGCTGCCTTAATACATATATTTCAAACTGGGTATGCACTTTTCAATGCTTAATTCAAGCTTACGGTGTGCATACTTTGAGTTTCAACACAGACTCACTGTTCCAATGTGCATGTTTCGCCAAAATCTGGGAGATGGTAACTCATAAGTTTCAAGTCAATTTGAATCTTGCATTTAATTTTCCCGATTTTAGTGAAACATGCACATTGGAACAGTGAGTCTGTGTTGAAACTCAAAGTATACACACCTTAAGCTTGAATCGGGCATTGGAAAGTCCATACACAGTTTGAAATATATGTATTAAGGCAGTGTGACGTCACTGGACCTAGATATGATTGCAACAGACCACCATAGAATGCCATGATTTATTTGCAGTTTACTCTGTGTAATAAAATCGTAAAAAATTACAATAAATATTTTTCGACACTGTTCGCAATGGTCTTTCATTTGATGGAAACTTTACTTGGGGGTTTACGATAACAACTTCTTTTATTGCTCAGGTGCTGACGTTTCGTTGGAGATACTTCCAACTTACTCAAAGCTTATTGGGTTGGAGCAATATGCAAGAGGTGGGAACAGTTGACGACGTCTGGCGATTAAAAAGCAATCATATGACTACAGGAATGCATTCGTGGACACTTAACATGTCTTTTATAGCTCAGGTGCTGACGTTTCGTTGGAAATACTTCCAACTTTCTCAAAGCTAATGTCTTTTATTGCCCAGGTGCTGACGTTTCGTTGTACATTCTTGCAACAGTCTCAAAGCTAACGAGCTTTGAGAAAGTTGCAAGTATCTCCAAAGCTACGTCAGCACCTTAGCAATAAAGGATGTTGTCATCCATAAAATAGTCCACTTCTATACGCCTGTCAAAGAGAAAGCGGAGAAATGTAAGAAAGATATTGAAATTCAACCACACACGACTCAGGTTGAACTGTATATTATCAAATTCACATGTGAATCAAAATGTTCTCATTGTCCAACGTTGCTAGAGCACAGAGAGTAGATACCATCAACACGACAGAATATGTGGCGGTCTTGGCAGAATTCTGGAAAAGCAAAAATACAAATAATTAAGCAAAATAACTACATTGGAATCTGAAATTGTATACACCCTTAATTGAATGAGTTTCAAAATGTGATAATAGTATCATGCACATAGTAAGATAGGTATTTATAACAGTGCAACCTAGCAAGCCGTTCGAGAAGTATAAATCCACTTTAAACTTACAGTATGAGCATTCCTATAGACAAGATTTTCGACACCGTATCAGTTTTAACTCAGTTAAATTGCAGTAAATAATCTCACCAAATCAATCTGTTATTTTCTGAAATATTTTCCTTTGGGAAATTATAATTTAGTGAAAAGCGACCAAGAATGATTCTTCAATTTAAAAAAACCCCGCAGGGTTCGACGCGAATATCGACGCATTGGTGTGAATCTTCTTTTGTGTGCGATAAAATAGAATGCGCGAGCGTTAGCGCATATACTATTAGTTATACGTCGCCCTTCCGGGGTAATACGGGATGAGATTTGGTTTCTCTCGCCATATTTTTCCGAGGCGCAAAATATGGCGAGAGAAACCAAATCTCATCCCGTATTACCCCGGAAGGGCGATGTATAACGAATTTATCATATCTCAGAGCATTAAGAATCACTTTGGACTTCAAGGCCGACATAATGGAACGGACTTCGATCGGACTTGCACTGGTTTCAGAACGATCCACAGCATGCACCGGAAAAAATGAACACAAAGACAAATGTATCATTTTTACAATCCTCATCTTTAAAACGTACTAAGGGAGGAGCAAAGATAACGATAACATATACTGTAATCCGTGAACAATGAACCCGGTTTCCGTGTGAAATACCGGTGGGCTTCGGTGATAAAGAATGAACAATCTAACTTCAAATTCAGCTTCATCTCTTTATGTTCTATTCTGAAAATCAGAAACGTATAAAATACTGGAACATTAAGCTTAATCTCAATTTCATATTTAATATTTAATAGCCATCGACGAGTATAATATCTAGATTATATACCTTTTGTTAATAAATACATCGAAAGACCCGTTCCGGATTCACATCTGTTGCGTGGATATGTAAGTTTCAAATACACGTGTGAACTGTTACATTTCCATTCTGTCTATAATTCAACACCGTGTCACTCGACAGTGTCACTTGTGTCATGTTTCCATAACATCACACAGGAGAAGGACCAACATGAACTGACCTAAATTTACAGTTCGAGAGAAAAATCGGAAAAATCAAACTGTCCTGCACAATTTGGCAGAAGTATAGGTATTTGCTTCATTTTCGCACGATGATGTTGATTGCATTTATTGTGCAGTTATTGAACATTGGCGCTGAGGGATTTGCGGCGACCAGGATAGCTGTGGGAATGTCACACGATGTGGGCGGGACAGCGGTGCTGTCGAATTCACAAAACAGCTGATTAAGATCAAAATCAAAGTCGTTGGCATGGCCTTCTGCTCGTACATCCTGGGTGTGTAACACGGCCGACGTGGCATCATTTGACGTGGGTGCAGGGTACTGAGAAGATGATGTCACAGTTTCTGCAGGATGGGGTTTGACAAGAACATTTACTGGAAGTGTATGCGTACCGGTATTCGTCTTTCGGGTTGAACCCATCGTGTCAGGAAAGGCTACTGACGCAACCGTGTGGCCCATTTGCAGTTTCTCGCCATCACTTACTCGCTGGTAAACCGACAGCGACGAGACAGATCTGTGACCTGTGACAGCCATTATTTGAGATGCTGAATAGTTGTTTCTACCAAGGATGGTGATGCCGGTTGCTCGTATACTGTGGTTAGTGTATGGTTCTGAAAGTTTCAGACGAGTGCCCAGGTTGGTCATGAAGGCTGCCAAGCGGTGTTTCCCAATAGGTTTGTTATAATACCAAACGTTATCGTCGTCGAGGAAACTATCAACCGGGTACTGCCACAAGCGATCACATTTCGGATGGAGTTTGGAGATATAACTTTCGAATGAAGCAACAGGACAGAACGGGGAACCTTCTTCAGGCATGAATCCGGTAACACCCTCTTTTTGCTGGGCCCGGCGATTTTTTGTGAGTTCATCCTCCTTTTTTTCACATACCTCTGCCCAGTTTTCGGGTCCCGCATGATGATGAATGTGTTTTTTGTCATCTTTTCCATATTCTGCACTCCCCTTCTAAAGAAGAACAGACGTACATCGAACTGAACTTTATTTGCAAGCCCAGTTGGGGTTTTTGGGGACATGAGAACAGACTTGTAGAGTTTACAACGATCGGACTCGTTTATAGGCTCATAATGATCGGTGTCGCCTATTCCAGATGCCTTCAACTCTGCAAGTGCGGTTTTGAAGCACTCGTTGGCTTCATTAAACTCCGAATTTCTAATCAAATCAAAAGTTTTCAAATACGGTGGGGCCTTCAGGTAACGATTCAGAGAATGTCGAAAGTTTTCGAGAGTGGATGTTTTGTACAATTCTCCGTCTTGTTTTCGGGCATCCAAATAAAAATGACTGAGTACCTCTGCTAACCTCTCGGCCGAGAATCCTTCGAATTCTTCACTCTGTCCCTTCTCTTTCAGGTAATACTTCAAAGTTTTGGCGGACGCTTTGTTCGATTTTTTTGTGTTGCTGGGAATAATATTAGCCCGCTTTTCAACAACTTCATCGTCCGTGTGAGACGCGAAACGTTTGCCTGATTCAGCCATTTTGTTTAGCAGACGATGGAATCTAGTGAACACCTGTTCGTTGCCCTTGGCGACGGGGGTATACGATATATATTCGACCAGCAAGTTGACAATACAGCATCACACATGAGGTCTGTCAGCCAATCAAAAGTCTACATGCTTCTCTGAGATATGATAAATGTATATATAGATCGCACTGGCCAACGCAACACATATAGTGTATATTCCTACGAAGTAGGCTACAGATCGCAAATTGTCTGGTAATGAGTCAGTGAGTCAGTCAGTCAGTCCATCCGAATCCTTTCGTCGGCAAAATAAGGAGAACCGTTGACATTATAACCTTGATTTTGGCATGAAGGTGCATTAGGGCACTCTTACCAACAAGTTCTGAGCTGACCGAATTCTGATGAAAATTTGATTTATAATTATTTTTTTTATTATTTATTGATGGCTCAGCGAGTGCATTGTCATGTCCATCGGGAACCCTTGGCTGTATGTTTCACTGTATATATAATACAGTACAAAACCGGGTGGGAGATATGAAATAGGAAATGCTAATTTTCCATCATTTGTTAGTGCATTTATCTACACTGCTATTACCAACTTGCCATCCTCAATACACACAATTCAGTATATTGTTATAGATATATGTAAACTGTAGTCTTTAACGTGTATCCTATTTCACATCCAAACATTTCATCACAGACCACACCAGGCTTCAAATTCAGGTCAAATTGCCCACTGCTGGTGAAATATCCTACCTCAACCAATTAAGTCAGCCTGTTGCAATAACCCAGCACAACAAAGAAAGAAGTGGTATTATCCTTCAGATTAGTCTGTGTGAGCAACAATGATAAAAGTTTACTGAGGGTGAAACAAAGCCGCCCAAGGAATTTATCAGCTTGTGTTGGGACATTTTTTGGTATCATGTAAGCTGTTTAGTAGTTTACTCATTCAAATCGCCATACCATATTTTCTGTTATTATACCTCACTGTGTATTCGTTTATTTTAATTGGTTGAGACACCATCACGTGATATTCCGCAATTCTCGATGTCTTATGGAAAAAACAGCTCGTCAATGTGATGTCCTACGATCTCGCGCCGATATCACACGATCACGCGCTGATGTCACACAGCAGAGGCAATGTCACACGGTCTCGCGCAGTTATCGCCCGTGAACAGACTCTTTCGTAGCATTGTCGTATGTTGTGCTGTCATTCCGCTGTAATCACGATGGCATGTACAGACAGAAAGCGTTTTATGTTAGGTTTTCGCTGCCTTGGTTTTTCTCTTTACACTGTAGGTCTATTTGTATTGTTTATGGCTTTTTTTCGGTATAATAAAACAGATATTGCATGCTTTGAGGTGTGATATCACAATTTGTCAGCTCTCGAAGGTGATGTTCAACTCGTGCTCCGCACTCGTTGAACATCACCCTTCTCGAGCTGACAAATCGTGATATCACACCTCACAGCATGCGATATCTGTATATTATTCAACAGACAAATTTCTTCACTGGTTTTAATTGTTTCAGTTTTACTGGGTTTCAACTGCTACAGATAGTAACACAGTACCGATACTGTAGAAATGGGTCTCAAAACTAACAGCTGGTGAACTATTTGATAGTGTGCATTTAATTATTCCTTGTTGAGTATAATTTGTTCACATGAATGGTGGAATGTCTGGACTCTCAAATGAAAGTGTGTTATACATGTACATAGCTCAAGCATGTCAGGTTTGAGGAACAAGCATGGTTGCGATTAAGATATAATCAAAGAAATTTCGTGACAATTATTGAATCTAGGTAGGCCCCTACATAACAAAATTAGGTTATTAAAAAATGCCTTCCTGGCGCGAATTGTTTTCTTTTGAGACAGAATGATATTTTCTGAGTTACATGTACTTGTACAAAGATAGTTTGTTCAAGGAGGCTTTGTTTTTGCTGTTGCGTGCATCAAGTGTATGGAAACATGATATATGCACCCAGAGCCCTGATCTACAGCTGTATAAACCTCAACATCTGGCATTGACGGCATGTTTAAAGGGTCTTAATTTACTTTCTTTGAGTAGAATTTAACTAGATAAAGTAACTTTGATCATGATGGGAAAATATGAGCACATACTTCGAGTTGGTGATTCTGACTTGGGTAGTGCCCATCTTAATATAGGCAGGATTTCAACTGGGGATGGGGATGTCCAAGAGTTCAGTTCGCGTCGGAGTCCTAATGCCTACCCTACTTCGTAGGTCCTGTGACGGTAGTCACACTGCTCATGTCTCATTTTCCTGTTCACAGAAGGTGCATAATCTGTTCATCTCTGGGTTAACTATATTCCTACGAAGTAGGCTCTCATTTGCAAATTGTCCGGTAACGAGTGAGTGAGTCAGTCCATCCGAATCCTTTCGTCGGCTAAATAAGGAGAACCGTTGATATTAGAACCTTGATTTTTGGCATGAACGTGCATTAGGGGACTGTTACCAGCAAGTTCTAAGCAGACCTTCTTTTGATGAAAATTTCTGATGATTTATTGATGAAAATCACTGCTGATTCTTAATATAGGCAGGATTTCAACTGCGGGGTGGGGGGGGGGGACGGAGATATTTCCAAGAGTTCAGTTCGCGTCGGAGTCCTAATGCCTACCCTACTACGTAGGTCCTGTGACTGCCATGTTTGCAAAAGTCAGGATTCCATTAACTATTCTATACTATAACCATCTCAGCTTAGTGTCGCTGATGATGTCTTTAGCTGCAATGATGTTAAATATATTTCATTATTTTTCACTGAATGTCTGCCCTAGAGTTCTCCCACTTCATATTTGCAAACCATCAGAGGTTTGGTACACTCTTTTATGTCAAACTTTGACGAAGCCTTCTTCACCAAAATTCTAAAAGAAAGTAATATTTAGACTTTAAGCGGCTTTGATATTTCATATTTCATGTCCTTTTAAAGTTCGTTCACAAGCCTAAAGGAATAGTAAACGTTTGGAAAAAGTATGTTGTAAATGAAAAATTCATCTTAACAGTGCCTTAGAGTACTTTTATTCAGCCTACCGAAACGTCGTTAAGTTGTGGTCAGTGGCCCTTGAGTGCCATTCCTCATTATTCTTTTTGGGATTTCTAGATGTTATAACTTATCTTCAGTCAAATATGCTACTATGCATTCTGTTATATAGACTAGACATCAGTGTAAAACAAATTTGTATGCCGGAGACGAACCAACGTTGTTAATTCGCCGATAACGTTGTTATTGTAGATTGTGGAAGAATATCTTTTTGCACACCATATGCTTCATTTAGTAGTTGCGTAAAATGTTAAATAAATATATTTTGGTCCCGTTGCATAATCTAGGCCCAATTATGTTATATATATATATACACTGTTGTTTAATCACTGAATAGGCAATGATAATCCACGTTGAACCTTAAAATGCCTTCCTATCGATGTCTACTTCCCTACTGAAGCAGCATAATGAAAAGGGCTTTGAAGTTATCAGCAACAATCGTGAGAAATGGAACATGGAATGGTTGTAACAGACCATCATACAAACACGTACATTAAATGTGTTTTACTCGATTAAAATGAATCGCAAAACATAAGTAAGAAATACTCTGGACACTGGTGGAACCAATTATTTCACTTGCCTAACCAAACATGGCAGAAACTGTCAATATTGCTTCAATGAACTGTCAGGCATTAGCTAGCCTGAATAAAAGGCGTGAGGTTTTCCATATTTCAAAAAAGAAATATTCAATAATATATTTACAGGATATTCGCTCGGATAAAGATTCTGAATTACAAGCATCTGATCCGTCATTCATAATTCAGCCCGGGCGTTTGATCTTAATCAACAAAAAATTTGGTTATAAAGTACACAAAGTAGAAACCGATCCGGATGGTAACTATTTGATTATGAGTCTCAATATTTGCGATACACCAGTCACTTGGAGATATTTCCAAAAAGCAACGAAACGTTAGCTCCACACCAATGGGGAAGAAGTATTTGACAACCAGAAAATCTTAATGAACAAAACTTATATTATGAAAAACCTTACACTAACATAGATCAGATAGATGCAACCGAAATAAAGAATACTCTGGAAACACTAGAACCGACACTTAGCACCAGAGAGTCAATTGCTCCAGAGAGTGTAATCACATACAAAGAGCTTAACGAAGCCTGGAAAAATACCAAAAACGACAAAAGCCCAGGCATCGATGGTTCCCAGTCGAATTTTTCAAAATGTTTTGGAAAGTATTGGGCCAATTAGTTCCACGTTCAATAAATTTAGCTTACCTGAATGAGGAATTGTTGATAACACAAAACAAGGTGTAATAACCTGTTCACTGAAACCTGGCAAACCCGATACATTCTAAAAAAACCTTGAGACATATAACCCTTTTGAATGTAACATATAACCTAGCATCACCTTTTATTGCAAATCGACTGAAAACAGTTTTGAATAAACCTGTTTACGAGGACTAGAGGGGTTTTGTGCCAGGTAGAAATATTGGAGAGAATGTAAGCTTAGTTTATAATCTTATGTTCTCTACTAAATATAGAGACATCCCTGGCTTACTGCTAATTATGTATTTCGAAAAAGCTTTCGATTCGGTCTCCTGGATATTTTTGACGAAGTTCTAAAATATTATAAATTTGTCCATTAGGCACTGAATTCCGACATTTTATCGTAATATTCGTACTTGTGTTGTCCAGAATGGTCACTTGTAAATGGTCACTTAGAATATATAATAACTCAATATGCAGACGACAATCAGCTAACTCTTGACAGTTCTGCCTCTTCACTTAAACGGTCATTAAACATCCTGCAGCTGTTTTACAAGATAACTGGATAAAAAATTAACACTGATAAAACTAAAGCAATTTGGATGGGTTCTTGATAGAATCGGAATTAAAGCTATGTCAAGACGAAAAATTTGACTGGGTTAAGAATTTCAATATGCTCCGGAATTATCATCTACAATTTTTTACCAAATATGAAAATCAATTACCTGGCCAAGTTAGAAGATCTTAAAAAGAACAGAGCATATGGAAGAGGCGCAACTTATCTGTTTTAGGGAAGATCACAATTATAAAATCAATAGAACTATCAAAATTAACTTGCCCCTCTTTTCTTGCCTTACAAAACCCACCCGACGAATTTGTTAAAGAACTTAATTCGATTTATTCAAGTTTATATGGAATGCAGGAAATGATAGAATAAAAAGGAATATTTTAAGACCTCATTATAAACATGGCGGAATAAGGATGATTAACAAATTATATGCATATTTTAGAAATCACATGGATAAAACGTCTTCTTTTCTAGAATAGAAAATGGCAAAATATAATGAACAGCGAGTTGTCCGAAACACCGAATGTTTGGAACATGAGTGATGACTATCTAAATAAAGTTATTGATAATATATCAAATCATTTTTGGAAAGACACATATCTGGAAACAACTGCGTGCAAAACTTACTCCAGAATCTACAGCAAATATTTTTGATAGCATGTGTGGCGCAACAGCAGATTAAAACAGTCAATTATTACTAACAACTGGTTTAGAAATAGTATTAGAAATGTACGTTGATTTACAAAAGAATTTTTACAATTTGTTGAATTAAAAAGAAAATATAGTATCATTTTTAAACTTTACACATTTATTGAAATCGATCCTGAAGCGCTAGAAGGATATAAGTTCCCCAGTTACTGACATGCATTTACTCGTTTTATGTATTGAGAAGAAGATATTAATAAGAAAGAAAAGAGATGGTAGAATGTTTTATGATATACTAGAAAACACGGATAGAACAGTGCAGTCCAAATCCATAGAAGCATGAAATGAAATCTTGAAGCCGTTTTCCGATATGGAGTCGGAGAGTTTTCAGGATACTAAACCCCGTGATTTTCAATAAAAAATTCTCTCAGAATTCTCTGTACAAATTCTTTCTTGCATGAAATAGAAAAACAAATGATAATCTATGTTCCTATTGCAAAAAAGGAACAGAAAGTATAGAACATTTGATGATTTTTGCCCAATGATTAAAAACCTGAGGTCTGATGTGCAGAGATGGCTAAATGATACAGTAAAAAATAAGGTGTTATCATACAAATCATAAAATACTATATGGCTGGGATCATTCTACTCCCGCGTCACTCCCTACTACGAGAAGAGGCTCTAGGAGAAGTGGGAACCATCGCCCCAGAATTTGTGGGGTGGGTAGGGGCGTATGATTTCTGCGTATAAACTTTAGCCAGTCGCCATTAACTGTTTCCATCAAATGACTGCGCTAAGTTGCACAGATTGGTCTCTCGGTAATAATTCTAAACTACCCGAAGTACATGACAGCTACTGGATGACAACTGTGTGTAAAACACGAGAAACTGGTGAACTATTCCTTCACAATCAACTGAAGTGAAGCAATATGAGAAGTCTCCCATTTCAAACGAACACCTGTCGTTTATTAATAAATAAGAGCTAAGTGAATATATTTTTGGCTAGCTTCCGCTATTGTTGTTATATTTCATCAAGGTCCATCATCTGAATCCAAAAATGTGTTCACTAATCCCTTCAAAAATTAACACAGCCGCTGTTAATTTATTCCAATTCCCACTGATAAGACCACGCTTTATCGTCCTGAGTATATAAGACGAGTGAGTAGGTCAATAGGATTTAACGTCCCTTTCAACATTAGTTCAGTCATAGTGCGACGAAAAGACGATCAAATTGCGTACATTGGTAACGTGACTACACCGTGCTAGTTTTTTCGGATTTTAAATTGGATGTTGACTGTTAATAAAGACGGAAAATGTTCCTTGAGCGTCGCTGTCAAAATGGTGACATGGCTGCCATTTTTGTGATAGTCATGATCTCACTATCACGAAGGCATGACTCTCTGTTGAGAATGTGGTTGGGATAAGCAGCAAAACTTGTTGAGCATCCTACTGCTTATGGCTAAAAGATAGATTTACACCACTAAATTCAAAAACTCAACATTACATATCAGTATCCTTATTCAGAAATTCCATGAACAATGTAGAATACAGAAATTCATAGCATACACAACTTTTCCGACAGAGAATTTAAAAAAATGGCATACACTAGAAAACTATTTCGTATCCTAATAGTCAAATACAAACGCATTCAGCTCAGATAGAGCTGGTTTAGACGGGCTCAATGAAAAAGAACATATTCTTTTCAAATTCATGTGTAGTTATGCAAAAGATCTTGAAGGCGAGGATGTGGATTTTAAGTTTTTCTGTATTTCTTCTATCCATGCTGTTCATTATATTATTGTGTATGTTTATAAATGAGTTGATCAATAATAATAATTAAAACATTATAAAATTCGGAAGAGTATCATTCTTAAATGTTCAATGCGTCCAGTTACTCTTTAAGGGTAAAGATCCCTTCCGCGTCTGATAACAGATCATGGTCGTGTTTTGTGTGTTTGTGAATCGCGTAGGAGGTCTTCCAAATCTACTGGGCTGGTTTCTTAATTAGTGTATAATTTACTATAAAATGTTTTGTTTCTTCTAATATATCTTCCTGTTTTGTATTTTTTGCAACTATATTGCCATCCTTATTCTCTACCCTGGTAATTATTTTATTTATAAATTTTCTTCTTTCTAAACCTAAATAGGTAACTACTTGATTCGAAGCTTACAAAGTTGATGGCGAATTCAATGATGTGCGAAAAAAGTATTTTCGAAGTTTGATAGCCTGTGATGGATGTTGGAAACTTAAGTGCTCATATGACTATATGATAGGTGTATGAAGCCTAGGTACTCTATCGACCGCTATCTAACAAAGGCGTACATGCTGATGAAGGAAATGTCGCTGAATACGTACATGATAATATGAGGTAACAATGAATGTAAACATGAATGTATCTGGACAGCAAAACTTTACAGAAATATTGTTTCCATGAGAGCCGTAGCAAATAGAAAAGAGCTTTCTCTTGGTCTGTATACACTTATGTTGTCACTTGCCTTCTGTTTATCTTTGGTCATGGTGGTCGATAACTGGATGGTCATCCTGCTTGTTTCTGTTCGTGTTCCACCTGTCGAAGCAGTGCCCTCTGTGGACGGATCCGTGACATCGGTAATATTATTGGACGTCTCGTTTGCTGCCAAGGAACTTATAGGCGTCGTTGTAAAAGAAAAACCTATAAGATAGGGATAAAGTTACGAACAAATGCACTAATGGCAGTTAATACTTTTTCAAATATCACATTATCTCCCTATTTCGTTGAATTATTTGTAGATGTAATAGACGCAACTTTGTTGCATTGTTTGCAAAGGTCTTAGGCAAAAGTCGATCATGTTGCTTATAAGGTTCCATTGCGTTCACATAGGGCGTTCACGTTTAATAACTGTTTCCTGTTTTCACTTATAACTAGCTTACTTCGCTAATTATGATATAAGACTCATCGGTCGCCCAGAAAATGGCTTATAGTGAAATAGTTTAAATGTTAAATTCCTTTATATTAGTATACTTACAGCCACTGAACATCATGGAAAGACAGAAGAATGCCATTAACCATGCACAGGAACCCATTGCTTTAGTTTTCCTCGGAAATGTTTCGCAATCATACAAATACTTTCTCAGATATACACCCTGTAGGTATTGAGGCTCTTTGCATTGCATTACCTGCCCACTAGCATATATCTTTCTGAATTTGGAATACAAAGCGTGTGACTAGACATAACACCTGCTGCATTATAATCCGGAGTTTCTTATTTTATATTCTAATGACTCTTTTGTATCTAATCACCCCGCAATAAAATACACACAGCACGGTACTTGTTACACTTGGAATATGCGCATTCACACAGGTCGCGAACTTGAATTAAACGGATGTATAAACCTAAGTCTTTCTTTTAGTGAGATAGTGAACTCCCGAAGATAATCTGTGAGTTACGTCATGTAGAAAATGTATTATTCGGCTCCGAAACATTTTGTTGTAACACCCTTCTTTACCACAAAGTGTATGGTTTGGGTCACTCGTTCATATACAGAACGTATTTTAATAATATCCACTATCAGCGTGGTATACGACGATATGAAAAATAATAATATTGTTTGTATGAGTATTTTACATCCACTAACTACAACGACATCTATGCGACAAAAATTATCCCATTCAGGTTGCCGATGTGTCCGAGAGTAGATGGCGCCACGGGACGGGGAACGGGATACCTTGGATAGTAGTAATAATGGGAAAGACCAGATATCCCAGTTTTGCCGCCCCAGTGGGTAGTACGTGTTACAGTTCTTCTATCTTTACTATATTGGGCAGTACTCATTTTGCCATCGCACTTGAGTATTGCTAACTTTTGTATCAATGTACACATATTACGCCTATCTTTAATTATTCAAAGTATAATGACATAATTACTGCTAGTTCTTTTTTTTTCAGTTCAACCACGACGTCCCACCAACCACCTCTTAATGATCTTTATCGTAGTGCTCCTGAACGAGCCTATCATATTAGGATATTTTGTGCCTTTTTACAAACCCCAACCCCTATCAGAGAACCATGGGTAAATTCAAAATGGTGGACAGGTGGGTGTCACAAAATAATTTACGTTCTCGTTGACTATTCTATCGCAGTATCACGCACGTTCTAAAGAATGGTAGATAACTGTACACCTTTTTCATTACTGTCATCCATGGATAATACTGAGTATCACGGGTGTTTGAAAATGCCAATGGTCATGCTACGTGTATTCATATCCCTTAACATGGACGAAGGACAGCTCTACATATCGTGGAGATGATTAGAGATTGAATGTCACAATTCTATTCAACGTCACGAAACATTATTGCAGGAACTTATAAAAAGGGCAATAGGACCAAGCGCCTCCACTCAAACTTTTTTTAAATTTGGCGACAAATATCGAACGTAGCATACAAGATCTACGGCATGACGTTTCCTATTTTGTGTCTAATTCCGCTTAACCCGGGGCTAGGGGTCATATTTAGTCATGTACCTCTATATTTCCATGATGTTCATATGAGCAGCCACAATGAAAGCGTGACTGAGATACATCATTTTCTAGATGACGACTTCACACCGAAAATCATATGGATTAAGAATATTGATATTATTAGAACATGTCTTGCCGGTATCATTTAAAACTGCTGACCGTTTGTCGCTTGCAGAAAACTAGCCTATGTTCAGTATACTATGATTATTTTTTCTTTGACGGACAAGACGCGTGTATGTCCTTGATCTACGTTTACCACAAAGTGTATGGTTTGGGTCACTCGTTCATATACAGAACGTATTTTAATAATATCCACTATCAGCGTGGTATACGACGATATGAAAAATAATAATATTGTTTGTATGAGTATTTTACATCCACTAACTACAACGACATCTATGCGACAAAAATTATCCCATTCAGGTTGCCGATGTGTCCGAGAGTAGATGGCGCCACGGGACGGGGAACGGGATACCTTGGATAGTAGTAATAATGGGAAAGACCAGATATCCCAGTTTTGCCGCCCCAGTGGGTAGTACGTGTTACAGTTCTTCTATCTTTACTATATGGGGCAGTACTCATTTTGCCATCGCACTTGAGTATTGCTAACTTTTGTATCAATGTACACATATTACGCCTATCTTTAATTATTCAAAGTATAATGACATAATTACTGCTAGTTCTTTTTTTTCAGTTCAACCACGACGTCCCACCAACCACCTCTTAATGATCTTTATCGTAGTGCTCCTGAACGAGCCTATCATATTAGGATATTTTGTGCCTTTTTACAAACCCCAACCCCTATCAGAGAACCATGGGTAAATTCAAAATGGTGGACAGGTGGGTGTCACAAAATAATTTACGTTCTCGTCGACTATTCTATCGCAGTATCACGCACGTTCTAAAGAATGGTAGATAACTGTACACCTTTTTCATTACTGTCATCCATGGATAATACTGAGTATCACGGGTGTTTGAAAATGCCAATGGTCATGCTACGTGTATTCATATCCCTTAACATGGACGAAGGACAGCTCTACATATCGTGGAGATGATTAGAGATTCATTAAGCGTAAACCTATTCTTGTCATCAAAGGCAGATACCTATAATATTACAACCTCGTGTGACTCCACCATGATGATGATGATGCCCATTATTTCTCTTTCAGTGTGAATAATGGATAGCTTTTGATCAAGACCAGCCTCCAATTCGTATTCTGAGACAATTCCTTGCCTGTATAAAAAAAGTCGAAAAAAGTCGAAACAGCTATTCACGACTGATCCTACATCTAGTTCTCGTGAGAAGGGAGTCCATAGTGCTCGAGCAAGCCCTATACATCTGAGTAGGGTTTTAACTGATCGCCGATATATTAATGTCAGAAGTCATAACGCATTTTTCAGCTCTACTACATACAAGGGATATCATTCATGGGATTTTTTCTTTCATAGAGTTGCTTACATTTCTCATTAAAAACATCAATGTACAATTTGGCAACACAGCATACACGTATTCCTAAGATACTAATTGTGCATCCATTTTGGCAGACCTATATCTGTTCTCCTAAGAATACGACTATATGCAGATGCTTTCAAATACAAGCGTCTAGTCCGTCATTCATAATTCAGCCGACGTCTATTAAAGAATATCCGCGTCCATAATCCAAAGACCTATTCCATATCCCATGTAACAGTATTAGCACCAAATTCAAAAAGACAATCATAGTATACATAAACATAGGCTAGTTTCCTGCAAGAGAGAAGCGAGCAACAGTTTTCAATGATGCCGACAAGACATCATGATGTTCCAAAAATATAAAATCCGTATCGCTGATCAGTGTTCTTAATCCATAATAATCCAAAACCGATCATTCGCAAAACGCTCTATAGACGATTTCTCGCTGTGGATAATCTCTATATAAATGAAGCAGTGAAAGATATATATCCACCATTACTGGGTTTGAAGGAAACTACAGATGACCCTAATGGCACATCATATTTAGACCTATATCTCTATAAAAATGAAGTGGGCCTTCTCTCTTGTCGACTTTACGACAAAAGGGATGATTGCAATTTCGAAAACTTTAACTATCCCTTTCTGGAGAGTAATATTCTGGTGAAACCTGCATATGGCGAAAACATATCTCACCTAGAAGCATTTGCTAGATCCTGTGTTAAATGTGGCGATGATTCTAATCAACGTCACAAAACATTATTGCATATTTTTTTTAGAAAATTTTATACCTTCAAGCGCCTCCACTCAATGTTTCTCAAATAAGGGTGATACATATCGCACACTGATAGCAAAATATGTATGTCGCGGGCAAGATCTATGATGTTACGCTTCGTAACTTGTGTCTAATTTCGCTTAACTAGGGGCCGTATGAACCCATGTATTTCAAGATCTATATGAACAGTCACAATCAAAGCAAGACTGATATACATCCTACTCTAGATAACGAGTTATACGAAAAGCATATGGATTAAAAACACTGATCAGCAACACGGATGATCTGAAGATGGTGCTATTGCTATTATATGAATTAGGTCTTAGGATAACGGACGCGGAAAAGGTTTAATGGACAACAGCTGAATAGTGAATGACGGACTAGACACATGTATTGTGGTCCTTACATATGAATATCAACGACAAGACTTTACGACAAGAGAGATGATTACAATTTCGACATTGCTATCGCTTTCTAGAGAGTAATATTCCAGTGGAACCTACATACATGTATGACGTGTACATATCTCGCCTAGTAGCATTTGTTAGATCCTGTGCTGAATGTCACAATTCTATTCAACGTCACGAAACATTATTGCAGGAACTTATAAAAAGGGCAATAGGACCAAGCGCCTCCACTCAAACTTTTTTTAAATTTGGCGACAAATATCGAACGTAGCATACAAGATCTACGGCATGACGTTTCCTATTTTGTGTCTAATTCCGCTTAACCCGGGGCTAGGGGTCATATTTAGTCATGTACCTCTATATTCCCATGATGTTCATATGAGCAGCCACAATGAAAGCGTGACTGAGATACATCATTTTCTAGATGACGACTTCACACCGAAAATCATATGGATTAAGAATACTGATATTATTAGAACATGTCTTGCCGGTATCATTTAAAACTGCTGACCGTTTGTCGCTTGCAGAAAACTAGCCTATGTTCAGTATACTATGATTATTTTTTCTTTGACGGACAAGACGCGTGTATGTCCTTGATCTACGTGTGTCTATAACAGTTCCACATAACCTCATTTTCCTAGGATGGTTGGTGGGAGGTGACTCGCTTCTAGATTAAAGAATTCTCGTGGTGTTGGTGAACATGACTTTCCTCTATTTCGGAATATAATAGCTTACACTAGGGCTACTTAATCCCGTGCGAGCTAAGTCAGTTTAAAATAAATCTTTCGTTCAAACAGATGGTGATACAACCCAGAAATGACACCCGCGGAATATAAGGAGAAAAGGTTCAAATAAAACACCATGTCCAGACGTGGTGTGTGGTTAACACTCTTCATCAAAACGTTCTAGGGATTATCTAACTCAGAAGTTTTTGGAAGACTGGACTTTCCTTGGCATATCTGAGATGACTGTCATGGTGATCTTCTCGCCGAAAACAGTAGAAGTAGAATGAGGGCCATCAGTGGTACTCTGATGGGTATTGCCGAGGAGCGTGGAAATATGTCAAAGTCACATAGAGTATCACAACTTATTTCTTAAAGTATGTAGAGTGTAACTCTTTATACAGTAAACATCTCCTGTTTATTTCTCTTTATTTCAAAGTTAAACATTTTTTTAAATTCAACAATCTGATAACCAAAATGTTTTATGATGTTTTATGATATGTCTTAAAATAATTTCCACAAATCAATGACCGAGTGAGGTCTCATTGTGTTTTTTATCAATGCGGACAAATTAGCTGTTACTCATCTAACAAACGGACGGAATAGCTCGAATATTTCCAAAATATTTCGGGGTACACCACACGAACCCCTTCCTTTAAACGATTCACTTCATCAATCTCTCTACCTGTATATATGTTTTATTACATAAGGACGGGCTTAACCCTATAGCAAACCATGGGAGGCATAGAAGGATCGTATAATTTCTATTCTATTTTCAAAACCACAGACACGTAAAAGCTAACAATCCTTTTTTTTATAGCGTTTCATATTGGGGTCACCTACTTGCATATCCATATAAGCAAAGGATCTTGGTCAGATTCAAAATTGCGGCGATTTGCGGTACAGGAAAAGTGATTTTTCACATCATATAATTATTTCATAATTTGCTATAGCTTTTCCAGAGAAAATAGCACAAATAAAAATTTCAGAAAATCTGGCCTTAAAATTGACCCAGATGTAAGAATATGACGTCACTGTGATGTCATCCAAACGACCAGCGCGTATATTTTATATATTGTGCGAAGTTTCAAATCCCTGGCTCAGGGATTAAGAAAAATATTTTGGAAATGGGGACAAACTGGCCCCTCTCATGCTTGGGCAGGCCTAAAATATCCCATCCTCGCTAAAACCAGAGTCTCTATCCTAGATATAGCTTTTGGCTCACAAATAAAAACATTGACTTGGTGAAGATGAAAATAGCCTAGTCTGGGCTATCTGAGGCCTGTTCAACTCAGGGTAAATAATATATAAAAAGTTGAATGCAAAAGCTAATTTTACATGTGACCCAGTTGATCTCGTTAACCGCCAAGGCATGAGATTTATATAAAAGTCATATTTGCATTGGGGAACATGCCAACGTACTCGACAACTAAAATTTAATTAAATTACTACATTGTGAAACACCCGGCCAGAAAAGGGGACTTAGATAATACCGTCCCACTGCTCTGCTGACTGAGCTACCGAGCACAGGCTGGAAGGGCTCGCTAATCCAATCCATTTCATAAGTACGTGGCTTATTGCCACGATAACAAATGAATCTTACATAAATATTTCCTCCTGGATACAATGTTTCGAGTAATATTTGCAGTCTTCCTCAGGGATAAATGATAATTTACTAATTAAGTTATAACTTATCCCTGAAGATGACTAAATGTTTCTAGACTTTCCAGAAGATTGAGAGATTTGAGATCAATTCATGATGGATTGTCTGTGGTCAGCATCTGTTTGTTTCACCAATTCAGCAATGGAACTAGGAAGACAGCCAAGGAGGTCAGGAGAGCGAGGGACTCTGTTTTATGACCCTGAAACCAAAAGGAAGAATGCTATGATACAAATTCTTGATGATCAGCTGCCGTAATCATTTCTCAGTCCCGTAAGATCCATCACAGACCAGAATTGATATTGCCGTGTTAGTATCTGTTGAAAAACACTGAAAACCCGTATCAATTCCGAGTATTATCAAATGACTTTTTGAGGTACTGGACCTCTCTTCGAAAACCAATTCGACAAAATTAGATACAATGGTCAGCTGTGGCCCAAAACAACAACAATTTAGACCAAGCCCACTCAAACACCAACGCGCGGCGTATTCACAATCCCAATTAACATGAATAACGGCAAATATCATGAATCAGAATATTAATAAACGCAGTTGCATGTAATGCATAGTAATATGAAACAAGAAATGTAGGTACACTCCTGTAACTTCCGCTTGCAACTAAGCCAGCTTTCATTAATGCATTAGGTGCAAGTAACCAAGATGATTTTTTTACTGCATAATTTCATATATCAGTTATGGATACTCGAAGAAAAAGTGATTGCCTACCCCAGCAGGAGTTGTTGTGAGTTTTCCTATAGGGTCTGTACCATTAACTGTTGGCGTGGATCCTTTGAGGGCTGTCGTTGAAACTGTACCATTAACTATTGACGTGGATCCTTTGGGGGCTTTCGTTGGAATTGTACCATTAACTGTTGACGTAGCGTCCGTTGTATTAATGGTAGCTGTTAAAATATAAGATAAAATATATCAGTTTTCCTTAGTATATGTCGACTGAGGCATCATGTTGGATTTACCCAGAACAAATGGTGAATATCTCATCAAAAACAAGCTTCATTGAGTTTGATCAGTTGATTTGTAATTGAGGTTCATGTACTGTATACTTGCTCGGTCTTACCGTCATATCCATGACGTTAGTTTCATCCTCGCGAGCATGTGTCGATCGATCTGTTAGGGTCTATATACTGACTTTGTTAGTTACCCACAGTAGTTATTCCCCCCCCCCCACTCTAACTAGAAGGGGGTGGCATATAGCGATCGCTTTGTCCGTCTGTCTGTAAGTGCGTCCGTCCGTCCGTCGGGGCGTCCGGATTTCTTGTCCGCGCAATATCTCGGTTAATATTTGATGGACAGAATTGAAACTTGCATGGAATGTGGCCAGTGCCTCGTAGTTGTGCAGCGTAAAGTTTTTTCCGAGTTCCGGTATCATTTTCTAGATTGATGGCCCTTTTTCTGAAATCTCTGTGAATGGGACTTGTCCGGACTGGACCTTGGTTAATATTGTATGGACAATTATGAAATTTGCAGGATATGTGGTCAGTGTCCCGCAGTTGTGCAGCGTGAAGTTTCTCCGCGTTTCGCTTATATTTTCAAGAGTTATGGCCCTTTGTTCCTGAAATCTCCTTGAATTGGAATTTGTCCGGGCTGGATCTCGGTTAATATTGTATGGACAATTATGAAATTTGTAGGATATGTGGCCAGTGCCACGTAGTTGTGCAGCTTGAAGTTTCTCCGCGTTTCACGTATATTTTCAAGAATTATGGCCCTTTTTTCTTCAAATTTTTGTGAATTGGGACTGGATCTTGGTTAATATTGTATGGACAAGTATGAAATTTGCATGATATGTGGTCGATGCCCCATAGTTGTGCAGCGTGAAGTTTCTCTGCTTTCGGTTATATTTTCAAGAGTTATGGCCCTTAGTTTATCAAACCTGAGTGAATGGGATATATTTATTTGTGCAGGCTGGATCTCAGTCCACAACCGATTTGGACTGGGAAAATGGCTATATATATGTAATTCTACATTCCAAAGCAGACCACATAGGTCCTGAAGTATGAAATTGCCCCAAAAAGAGTGAATTGGTTGCAAAATTCAAAGTTCACTGATCGCTTCATAATTTCACCACAATATACTCCAAAGGAATGTAGGACTCATAACCAGGTCACATTTTGGGATTTGGCGAAAGCCCCGGCAACCATCTTGGATCAAAACATTGTATTATCACTTGTTGGTCGATACTGGGAATATGTATTATGCGAGGCATGGTGAAACAAGTGACTTAAACAGAATTTTTATAATTATCCAAATTAGGCCTCTACCGACCAATACAGAACAGAACAATGGCGGGGCAGTGTCTGATTAAAGCGAAAGGGGGGGGGGGGACATACAATTGAGCAATCTCTGAATGCTTTCTTCCTGTGTTCTTGATATAAATATACATCAAGAGGCTTCTTCTGATTCAAACCAATCGATGAACGCGATATTTTAGCCATTTAGCGACGATAAAACAAAATTCTGAGTATTCCAACAAAAACAAGTCACCAACCCCGTAATCCAGAAGTAATGAACACAACACACCAAAAACATGTATATACATTAAAACTTATAAAACCCACCATATCACATATCATATAAATTATGGAAATGAATCAGTCAAAATATTTTGTGTGTTATGGGGCAGAACAGGAATATGTAGATATATATATATACATTTGTTTCAATGCATTTTGCAGAAGAAATACATGGTATAATAATTAGATAATTAAAAAATGAAAAATAAGTAGCTATTAGTGCAAAAACTACTTCCTCGGTATTTATGAGAAGTTAGAATTACAACACATATAAGTGAAGTGGGAAGAGGTGCCGACATACTGACTGCGTCACATGACTTCACAGAATAGTCTTCTGGTTAACCTATTCTAAAGCACATACCAAGAATCTAACGATTCGTGATATGTGTTGTATCTCAGGTACGCTTTTATTGTACCTGTTCATGTGGCAACTTGGATGATATGACCACACGGCCCCCTAGCACCGGCATAAGCGGTATTAGATACAAATCTAGAGAGGTATGATGGAAATGCTCTGACAACTCGTATACTGGTAATTGGTGAGCTGTTTCGCTGTGACAACTCGTACATTGGAGATTGGTGAGCTGTATCGTCGTCAGATGTAAATGACGGCATTTAACACAAAAGAATAGTCTGTAAGGCCCGATGTCGACCAAGCATCAACTTCCCACAAATGCCAACATATATCAAAGACCAAAAGGTCTGTACAGGGGGCGGCACATATGGCACATTAATTTCCTGTTCAGTGTGTCTTTTCACAGTAAAATTATGAAACACTAATGACGTGTTGACTAATGACTAATGACGGACTAGACGCTTGTAACCAGCAGTTCCAACTGAGGCAGGTTGGGGCAAGGCTTTGGTGTGAGACCTCCCATTGAAAAGGTAATATCCTGGACAAAAATCTGACAATACAACTTGCAGCAGATCCTTTGTCAGTTATATTTCGTGAGTCTTACACCAAATCGTTGCCCAAATCGGGTGCTTGTTTATCACATTATAATCATACAGCTACATTAACGGATAAATGGTAGTCGGGTTAACTAATAATCCGATTATTTCTCACTGTACTTGATCAAACAAACTGGTCCCTGCTGATTGTTTTGAGTGGAGTGTGGTTTAATCAAGCTGAACTGCCGGCCACTGCCCATGTTTTATAACAACAACAACGACGACCTTTGATTGCCCAATTTGTTGACAAAGCGGCTCTTATTGTGCTTGTACAAACGAGTAAAAATTAGACTATACTTACGTAAACTACCAAGGACGTCCCCATCAGTGAGAAAATCTGACGAAACGAGGCGAAATACAATACCCGCCTCCCCTCCTGCACATGTGTACATTAGCAGACAACCGGAACAGATCAAAGTGCCGTGAGCGCTAGTGCCACCTTGCGGCCGAAACCGGCATTACGAATAGCGCTAAAGGCGGATTATAGTATCCCTTCTAACCCCGCCAAAACTAGTATACATAATAACATTAACCATGGCAACAGCCTTAGTAAGCGCAACCGATACAGTATACATGGTAACTTACGTTGTATCCTACCCATTATAGCATACTTTATAACTATACCCATTAAACATCCTTAGACACATCTATCAATGGAATATCGATAGCAACCGTACCCATGGTAACCACATCAGTACGAACAGCAATCATTATTATACTATACACAGTAGCTGTAACTAGGACACCACTCATAGTAATTGTGTAACGTTAATTTAAGTTTAACATGTTTTATGTTTGTTTTTTGGAAATGATGCCTATTAAGGTATTCTCTTTCGCAGATATCGCCTTATGGTATAAATACGTTGATACGTCTGTGATAGCGGTTCTACATTGTTGGGGTCGTTACTACAGAATGTGATGAAACTACACCCTAGCGGCACCCTAACCCTGTCTCACGTGTCCACTCTTTAATACTTCAGCGTCATTTAGTTCCTCGTTAACTGGTAACTCATATTCTGTAAACTCGTATGTTGATCTTAGTTGTTCTACTACAAACTGTATTTATTTAGTTTCGTGTAAGAAGTGTGGTCAACAGTATGTTGGCAAGGCCACCCAAAGACTCCATCTTAGGGTGAATGGTCACAGAAAATGCGTTAGGAAAAAGCAATTGCTTATAGGTAAGCATTTTTCTGGACCCGCCCATGGCTGGGACAACTTTAGTATTCAGATCATAGACGTCGTCTATCCATCTACCAAGGATTTCCCCTTTGGATTTGAGAGAAAAATCCGAGAGCGGGAACTATTCTGGATGCTAGAACTTGGGTCAGTGTTTCCGTATGGTTTAAATGATAATGTCAGTGGGTTTGACAATGTTACAAACCGCCGTTCAAATATATCCAATATTACCCAGCTATTTAAACCTCATCAACGGAGACATCGTTGGAGAAAGTTTAATAGTGCGATGATTCACGATCATATCACTTTAAATTACTTAGTGGGTTTAACTAACACACCCAATAGTACACATAGCTTACGTATAGTGCTGTATGCGTTACCTATGAGAGCTTTAAATCATATAGCCAGAGATATACAACAATCTGCGTCCTCAGGAAATATAATACCACCCAAAATCTCTAAAGTATGTCAAGATATAGCGTATTTTCGGTTGTATCGTCCAGTGAAGATAATCGAAACATCCCAAGATCGGCTTTTCTTGAAACTCAACTACTTAGATAAAGGACTGGACATTATTAATTTACCTCGAATCCTGAATGACCCAGAGGTACGCAATACTGTACCAAACTATTTTAAGTTCACAGAACCTCCTTGCATTTCATATAAATATACTAAATCTATAGCAACAAAAATATTCAATTACTCTAATGCTGTCAAGGAGTTTGACTGGAACTTATACACGTCGGGGGGCTATAGTTGTGATTGTGAATCGTCGAACTTTATCTATACACCATGCAAACATGTTGTGACTGGTGACCTTGATGTGGTGAGTGATAAAGACCTAAGATTACTCCTGATGAAGGGACCTAAATATAGAGAGCCGAGAAATATAAATCTGAAGGCCGACCAGAAGATAGTCCTGTCTGCTTTGGAACAGTACGTTATTGATTGGCTTAAGCGAGAAAAAGTTGAACCTACAGTACTCGATGATTGGCTGGACCTCACCAAGAGCAAGGTCGTTGAAACAATCCGCCATATTGACAGAAGTACCCTTTCCCAAGCAAAACAGGTACTGAGAAGCCCCAATTCGCAAGAAGTTCTAGCAAATCTCCAGAGTAAATTCGTCATAGCCCCAGCAGACAAAGCTCCAAATAATATAATATTCATATGTAAATATTACTATTACCAGGTGCTGGTTGAAGAATTGAGTGTAAACATATCGTCATCAAATATGTCTACTTACTCTCAAACTGCATTTACTCAGGAAGATTTATTTAACAATCACAAAACGTTTCTCAAGGAAAGAGGTATTTGTCTTCCAACCAAACATAACGATATACCAAAAGTATTCTGGACTCCCAAAATGCATGAATCACCATACAAAGCTAGATTCATAGCTGCCTTCTTTCAACCCTATTGACGAGGGCCCTTCAGGAGGTAAAAGCATTTTGGGAAAGGTATTGCGCCACTATTTCTAAAAACTCTGGCGTTGAATGTATGTGGATATTGAAAAACTCAAAATGTGTCTAATTCCGCTTAACCCGGGACTAAGGGCCGTATGAACCCATGTACTTCAAGATCCTAATGGTACTCATATGAACAGTCACAATCAAAGCGTGACTGAGATACATCATTCTTTAGATGACGACTTTACAACGAATATTATGGATTAAGAATACTGATCAGCGATACGGATTTATTTTGGAACATCATGGTGTCTTGCCGGCATCATTGAAAACTGTTGACCGCTTCTCTCTTGCAGGAAACAAGCCTATGTTTATGTATACTATGATTGTCCTTTCGAATTT